>JAMPIV010011670.1:0-124836 GCA_024509875.1 Oreohelix idahoensis | reverse complement strand
ACTCGGTTACAGGTTAATTACCGACTTTTTCCATTACTATGCTTTCGGTAGCAGAACAATGTTAGAAGATTGCCTAGTCTTGTGAACTGCAGCTCACCGGTCCTCCATTTCAGAACTTATATCTTTGTGCTCAAGGTAGCCATCCAAAGGACTGTTAGTCTTTATATTGTCCAGAAATCCAGTGACGAAGATATATTGTGGGAACCGCAGATTGGCGGTATTTATGTCTACAATAAGCATTACTGCAGGGTTGATGGTAACCTGCTTATCAGAAGTACACAGCCGACGTCAGAACGAGGCCTGTGTTTTCGGCTATTATACTACAGCCTGATAATGTGCAATTGGCGGGGAATGCCAAGTTGCACCTATGTGTCAAAGTGATTAAGGTATCTGACGCGTTTAGTCAGTAATCCCAGGGCGACGCCACGAACTGTCCTTATTGAAGAACCTTGTATTGACCATGCACGAATATTCAAATGTTTACCAGCTTGCTGAATGCCTAATGTATACCTATCGATTTCCGGTCAGCATGACCTTGTTACACTGACTGTTCCTGTTGATACCATGTGTGTTCTCGTCAATAAATGTTTTGAAACGTGCCTGCAGTGTCCAAGCATCCTTGACTACTGCATGTGAGTGTATGGGTTGCAGGGTCTACATACATACGAGCCTAAACACATTCGCGCCTTCATTCGCACCCACACTCAGTTCATCATACGCTCGCACTACACACCTAACAACATGTATACTGTCTTGGGCCAGTGATCACCTCAACAAGAGAAAAAGTACAGTTACATTTTTGGTGGACCAGTTACGTGGGTTCTTCTGATACATTTCTTGTGGACAGAGCGAAATTTCTGCCAATTAACATTATTGATGACATTAATGTGGTCCAGAAATTTACATTTTATGGGGCTTATTGCGTGAGAAGGACAAGTACACATTACATTTCTGATCTGTGGGTCTAAGCTACACACTGGACAGCTGTAACACACATCGCTAATTCTACACTTGCAAGTTTTTGGCTACAACAGGACAGAAATAGGTCATCAACGGTTGACCCAGATAAACAGTGCTAGCATTTATGTTATAATGCTGCATTCAAACCACAACAGGACAAGTACTGAAGTTAACATCTAGGCATTTGCTACGTGGACCACAACTGCAAGTCGAGTCCCTTTTTGTAAACGGTACCGCTGGTCGTTTACACGTTTCAGTCAACAACAGACTTTTCTACGCCCGAGCATTCAAGCTATATTGTTCGAGGTCAAGTGTTTGTAAACAGTACGTGGAAATTGTAAACATTCTATGTGCAAGTCCTAAGTCGAGAAGGTCATAGTAACTTTTGCTCGTGAATACCACTTTATGCTACCGTGGATTTGACATTCAGTGCGCGCTGACTTCTTGTTTCTGTCTTCGCAAGGAGCAAGTTAGTTACTTTAGTTTCAGTGTGACTGAACTTTATTTTGCAACACATTGAAATATTGATTGCTATTTATGTTTTAATTGTACTGGCTTTTTGTGTATTTTTCTTGTGTTTTTTGGCTGCGGGTTTTCGGTTGGTGGGTCTTACAGTAAATATGCCACTTAATCGAGGGTTACTGTAAGCGTTCTGTAGGGGATTGCAATTTTCTTAATTGAAATTTGCTAGCGACTTTTGTTGCTATTTTTTTTTTTTTAGCTGTGACGACATCAGTTTAGCAAGTGTTGTTTTCGTTATTTTTCCGTTCTTTGATTTTCGATTAATTGTTCTGTTTGTATCTGTTCTTCTCTCATTTCTTCCGTTTTATTTCTTTACACCTTTTCGTTTATAACAGTGTTGCCATTTGTCTTGTTTATTTTTCGCGGTCATCATTACACATTTGTGTAACATTTTTTTTAATACTTTTTTGCTGTATTGTTTATTTTGACTTCCGCGAACGTTTTCGGTCATTGTTCTGTATTTTTTTCTTTGTATTTATGATTGTAACTACATTATTGTCATACACAGTCTACATACATACACTTGGTCATGTATTATTATTATTATTGATAAGGTACACTCTTCATTTAGAGATTGTTAATATAAAATATTATTATATAAGATATTTATACAAGTTCTTTGATAAAAGACTTGTTATCCACAAAGATTGAGACAAGGTGAAATACATATTTAAGTTCTTTAAAAAAAAAAAAAAAAGACTTGTGTCCATAGTGAGTGGGATATAAAGGAATTATTTTCCACAGGTACTCAAGTGATTTTTTGTTACATTATAAACAAGAGGACCATACAAGGTCTTTTGTGTCTAAGACTAAGAGAGTGAAATAAAGTGAAGTGAGTATACAAGTCTAGCATTTCACAGACTTGTTTCCCATTGAAGTGGGATAAGGTAATTTATTTAATTTTTTCAGGTTTCTGGTCTCATTAGACAGAATGTCTACATTGGATTTCTTCATCCAGCAAGGGTTGACCCTTGGTAAGTCTGGTAAAGAATTGGAAGAATATTCATCTGCTCAATTCGCCATTGCATTAAAGTCAGAAGAAAAGAAACAAAAAGAGGAAATTAAATTGAAAGCAGAAGCTGAACAAAGGAGAGCAGATGCTGAACTAAAGAAGCTAGATGCTGAGAATAGAAGATTAGAACTTGAAGAGAAAAGGTATCAAAGAGAAGCTGCTGCTGAGGAGAAGAAAAAGCTCAAGCTGCTGCTGAGGAGAGAAAAGTCAGCTCAAGGATATATTCTGAAAAGCTGATGCAGAAAAAAAAATTCCAGATGGAAATATGGAAGACAAAAAAAACTTCAAGCTGCTGCAGAGGAGAAAAAAATCTCAAGCTGCTGCAGAGGAGAGTGCAGCAGAGGAGAAGAAAAAAAAAGCTCAAGCTGCTGCTGAGGAGAGAAAAACTTCAAGCTGAGTGCGGCCCCAAAATTAGAAAAATTGGAAACATGAGGAAAGAAAACAGAAGATGGAACTTGATGAAAAGACTCGCAACTTTGGAGTTAGAGAAATTGAAATTGGCGAGTACGGGTGCTCAGCAAACAACTTCGAGTACGACAAAGGAGTTTGTTAATAGGATTAAATTGCCTCATTTCAATCCTTTAAAGGATGACGTAGCAGATTATCTAGATAGATTCCAATTTTTATGCGATTACGCATAACATAAAAAAGGAAAAAATCATGGGGCTGATTGAACAAATGATGGAATTTTTTACAGGTGACACAGTGACTACTCTTATGACAATAGACGAACATGAGAGGACTAATTATGATGTTGTCAGAGCAGAATTCACGCTAACCATAAAAATACCAACTAAAAGAAAGAAGACTAATCGTCTTCGTTTTAGGACAATGTTGCCAGAAAATTGGAGTAGATTTCTCTGATTTTGTTACAAAAGATTTACGTCGTAATTTACACGATGGGTTTGAGTTCATTGGTTCTGATTCAGACTATTGATGTTAAGATAGTGACATAACTTAATGAAGGTTCTACATGGACTGTATTATTCATGTTACGAGGCAAGGTTTTGTGACATCCGATCTGTTAATGACATTATTTTCTTGCATATCCTTCATTGAGAGTCAGTTGCATGTTAAGCCTAAAAACTAAGAAGAGGTACTTAAAAGAAATGGAGATACAGTTGGTCCTCAGTATGCCACATGATGAGCGATGGTATCTATCCCAATGCTACAGTATAGCAATTCTAAAGGTCTAGTGATAAGAAAGAAAAGAACGGCCAGTGATGCTACTCGGCAACACCAGGGATCATCATACGTGGCCCGGTTCAATTTAAGATCAAAAAAAAAAAATTTCAGGGTTGCTAACACAAAACTGAATAGGGGAGGGATTCACGAGAATTCAGAATTATAGACAGAAGCCATCGTAATCGCCCAGTGGACTGATTCATTATATAGTTGGATCAATTGGAGACAACACGAATTCGTCGTTACATATTTCTCGTAATTTTTTTGTGCAGGTAATAATATTGAATGACAATCTTTCCCGAGGCTAAGTATTCTAAGTGAAATAGAATGATCGTGAACTTCTTCTCCGACTTTCAGGTAATCATTCTCGACGTCAAGATTATGACGATGGTGAATTTAGAAACCGGGATTCAAACCGGAATGATGATTACAATAGGCATATGATAACAATTACAGGGGAAATGATAGTCGAAATGGGTTTGACAATTACAGGGAGAAATGAACGAATCTGAGGCAGACCTCTAGGTTTTTAAACAAAAAGACCTTTCCAACAGGCAAAACTTGCATAACAAGAGTTTGATGGAATGTAATACAGTAATCGATGATAGTGGTAACTTACGTCAGGGCTATGGACTGGTTGGTGCTTTCGAGCAATAGTGCCACCGTTGGGAGCTGAGGGCTGCTGTACTGAATTTTCGCACCCAAAATGCTGCTAAAAAGTTCCGAAATGATCGACTGCTATTAACACTAGATTTGGTCACAATTCCCAGTCACCTGCTTACTGCTCTACCTGCTACATTTTGTTGCGGCAGATAATTGGGATAGGAACTTTGCTTACATAAAGTGGCAATCTGAAGCCTAAAAGCTAGGCTAGTCCAGTGACATTCGGCAACAAACATCAGATTCGGGATGCCATTTGTTACTACCGTCGGCCCATTTGTTAGCTTTCGCAGATCGCCTTCTGATAGATTACTTGAGTTGTGCCACAGAAATTTACAATCAAGTCAAGGTGTGGATAGTTGGATTTGATGCGGTAGGCGCATGGAAATTTGAGTTCTTCGTCCTAGCGAAGCTCTAATTATTAAGAGCATTGACATCTCAAGCTTTACAGGAGATGTCTGGAATTCTTCCTTCTGAATCTTTGCGTATTGTTATAACTGACAAAATTGCGTCATTTTTTCATTTTATATAAGAATGAGTGGTTAGATTGCTTAACGATCTTAGAAGCAGTTGTCTTGCAGTGAAAGTTTCGGTAATGTACGAAGCAATCGGTTTGTCTCTTATCACCTTCAGTCGGGTTCTTAAGATAATTGTGATAAATGTTATATTTTTAGGAAACCGCATTTGATGTTTCATCCAAATCTTCAGTCAAATGAAACTTTCTAAAAATCTAGTAAAAATCTACGTTTTACGCGAGGTTGCATATTGCTAAGAAGTGCACCGATAGAGGGGTTTAATTTCAAATTATTACTGTAGAATGTTCGTCAGAAATAATTCTAGCGAGTGAACTAATCTGGCTACACTTGTATAAAATGGCGTGAAGAATCTGATTGACGTACTAACTGTGCGGATATAAACAGAGAATTCCTTTAAAAACAATTACACCATCCACGTTAGCAAAAGAAAGCATATGAGGGAGGATTTATTCGATTCGATAGCATACGTGATGCAAATAAAATCTTGGAAATGTAATATGCAGTTTGTCCGACTCAGTGCAAATACAAAAGGTTGTGCAAAATAAGCCGATGATAAATGTACATTGCCTATATGGAGTGCCAGTGTAATTATGATGCATGAACTACTTACAAATGTGAACATGTTACTTCTGCTTGAAAATCAACTATGGTAGATACTTCTTAAATCCCGAATTCTGTGGTCAGAGAAATATTGAACGAAACCAGTGCTCATGATCGACAATCAAGTGTCGATCGAGTTCCACCAGAAGGATATCGTTTGTCGTGAAGTTATGACCTTCTCAAACCTAAGCCAGATAGTTTTTAATTATTAGATCTTCTCAGTAATTCTGATTTCTAGGATAGATTCCCTACTGATTTTATTTTATGCAAACGCCATAACATAGAAAAGGAAAAATATGTTGAACAACTGATGCCATTTTTTACAGGTGACACAGTGACTACTCTTATGACAATAGACGAACATGAGAGGACTAATTATGATGTTGTCAGGGCAACATTACTAAAGAAATACCAATTAAAAGAAGAAGACTATCGTATTCGTTTTAGGACAATGTTGCCAGAAAATGGAGTAGATTTCTCTGATTTTGTTACAAAAATACGTCGTACATTTACACGATGGGTTGAGTTGTCTCAGACTGAGAAAACATATGAAGGTCTAATGGACTTATTATTGCGAGATAAGGTTTTGTCATCTGTTAATGATTCTTTTCTTGCATTCCTTCATGAGCGTAAGCCTAAAAACTTAAAAGATATGGAGGAATACTGTTGTCAGTATGCCACCCAATGCGCATCCCCATGCTACAGTTTAGCAATTCTAAAGTGAAAGAAGGGTTGCCAGCTGCTTCGGCAACACCATATGGCCCTAATTTCAAAAAAAAATTTCAGGGTGCTCAACAAAACTGGAATAGGGGAAGTAATCAGAATTACACTCAGAAGCGGAGTAATCCAACACATGATGGTTCTTCGTCTATGAATTGGAGACAAGATGGTAGTTCTCGTAATTTTAGTGGTAATAATTTGAGACACTTTCGCAAAGGCTATCCAAATAATAACTATTCGAACTTTCGAAAAGATTATGACGATGGTGAATTTAGAAACCGGGATTCAAACCGGAATGATGATTACAATAGGCAATATGATAACAATTACAGGGGAAATGATAGTCGAAATAATTACAGGGGAAATGATAATCGAGGCAGACCTAGGTTTAACAAAAAAAGACCTTTCCAACAGGCAAACTCTGCACAACAAGAGTTTTATGGGGCCTGTAATACAGTAAATGATAGTGGTAACTCTAGGGCTATCACTGGTTGTGCTTTCGATTTTGGGAGAGCAACTGAATGCCCCCAATGCTTAACATTGTTCGACTCATCGACTGTATCTACTCTAAGTTGTGGTCACCCTCTTCCTGCTCTACCTGCTACAGTTGCGCATGATGGGAGAGGATCTCTCATCTTACATAAAGGTCTAATAAATGATAGGCTAGTCTCAGTACTTTTCGATTCGGGATGTACTACCGTCGGGGTTAGGGAGTCTCTGATAGATCCTTGCTGTGCCACTGGAAAAACAATCAAATGTGTTACATTTGGTGGTACTATGGAAAGCTATCCTACTGCTATTATTAGGATTGACACTGCTTTCTTCACAGGAGATGTCCATGCATGTTTTCTTCCTAATCCTATTGCGGATCTTATAATCGGTCGTATTCATGGGTTAAGGAATGCACCCCGCAACAATTTTCTAGTTGGGAGGAAAAAAAACATTCAAACGGTCAATGCAGTGGTGACAAGAGCTCAAGCTCTTAATCCCCCAACTTCATCGGATAATAGTAATGAAGTTGATAGCCAAGACGAGCACTTGGTGATTTTCCATGACTCGTTTGTTAAACGTCAAGAAGAGGATCCTTCTTTGAAGAAATTCTTCCTTCTTGCAAAGAAAGGGGATCCCAATCAAAATACTAATCACAAATCGTATATTACTATGAAGAATGGTATATTGGTACGGATGGTACAACACTCGGACAAGTCTATGCACTCGCAAATTCTTGTGCCTAAGTGTATGAGAGCCTTAATTCTTCAGCATGCACACGATTCTCAGTGTGCTGGACACATGGGTTTTTCCAGAACTAAAACTAGAGTCCTTGCGTCATTCTTTGGCCATTCGTGAATAAAGACATCCGAATTTATTGCCGATCTTGCAAAATTTGTCAAGAGGTCAAGTCTAGGGGTCCGAGACATGCTGCTCCTATTCAGGCTGCAGATATTCCGATTCGGCCGTTTCAGAAAATGGCTATAGACATCATTGGTCCGCTCAAGATTAAGTCAGCCAGAGGACACCAATTTATCCTCACTTGCGTGGACATGTGCACGCGTTGGCCAGAGGCTATTCCTCTGAAGAGCATATCAACTGTCGATATCGCTGATGCTCTTTGGCTCATATTTTCTCGTCTGGGATTCCCCGGAGAAATACTGTCGGACCACGGCACTCAGTTAATTTCGGACGTTATGTCTCAGGTAATGGCTACGCTAGACATTAAAAGGTCTCTCAGTAGTATTTATCATCCAATGTCCAATGGATTGGTAGAACGTCTTAACAGGACACTAAAGAACTTACTTGGCAAGATAACGGAGGATCATCCTGAAGATTGGGACAGGGTTTTACCTGCAGTCCTCTTTGCCTATAGAGAAGTTCCCAACGAGCATACAGGGTTTTCTCCTTTCGAACTTGTCTTTGGTGCGCAACCGCGCGGTCCGATGTCCTTGTTACACGATTTGATAACTTCTGATAATATTGACGATGATACACAATCGTCATATGAATATGTAATTTCTCTTAGAGAAAAGATTATCGAATCGTGCAGGTTAGCAACTTCATCTTCCGAATTTGCGAAAGAAAAAGCTAGGCGATTTGCTAACAAGAAAAGACGCCTACGTCAACTTTGTCCTGGAGACAAAGCATATGTCTTACTTCCCTCAAGAGAGAATAGACTTCTCATTTCATGGAAAGGTCCATACACTATAGTCTCCAAAATTTCCGATGTCGACTATATCGTCGATGTGGATGGAAAGCATAAAACCTTCCATATAAATATGCTAACAGAGTTTATTGAACGTCCAGACTATTTGCAGCCTATTTTCCAGGCGACGGACGACTCTCCAGTCCAACATGGTCACATCTCATCCCTGTCCGTTATACAGGATGAGGAAACTATTTTTTCTGACGTTAACTTACCTCTTCCTGCGATTCCACTGAATTCAACGGAATCGTGGAGGGACGTTACAATCTCTTCGAACTTGTCTTTTGAGGAGCAACGTCAAGTATCCTCTACGCTACAATCATATCAGGATGTCCTTACCGACATTCCTGGACACACAGATGTCATAGAACATGACATCATACTTACTGATCGTAATCCGATCAGAGTAAGACCATACCCAATACCTATTCATTTTCAAGCACAAGTCGAGAAAGAATTGGATGAAATGATTCAACTGCAAATAATTGAACCATCCACTTCAGCTTATTCTTCGTCGATAGTTATTGTTCGAAAGAAAGACAATAACATACGTCTTTGCGTTGACTATCGCAAATTAAATCAAGTTACGAAGTTCGATGCTGAACCTATGCCATTATTAGATGATCTACTTATTAGACTTTCTAAAGCTAAATTCTTTACTAAACTAGACTTGTCGAAAGGTTATTGGCAAGTCCCACTGACGGAACACGCCAAACCTCTCACTGCTTTTTTCGACACCTAGGGGTCTGTTTCAATGGAATTTTATGCCTTTCGGGCTTATGAACGCCCCAGCGACTTTCGTGCGCATGATGCGACGAATTCTATCAGATCGTGCAGATGTCATCGCATATTTAGACGACATCTGTCCTTTCAGCGATACTTGGGAAGAACACTATTTGGGTCTAAAGGAATTGCTATCTACTCTACGTGAGCATAGTTTGACTGCAAAACCCTCTAAAGCTTTTGTTGGGTTTAGTGAAATTTCCTTCCTAGGTCATCGAGTTGGTCATGGTCTGTTGAAGACAGAGGACCAAAACATTTCGAAGATATTAAATATCTCGGTTCCGAAGACAAAAAAGCAAGTGCGTAGTCTCTTGGGATTGATACAATTCTATGGAAGATTCATTGAGAATCTGTCCTCCATTATGGCACCACTTTCATCGTTATTGAAAAAAGGTTCTCCTAATATGGTGCGTTGGTCCCAGGAATGCCAATCTTCATTGGATCAGGTTAAGAATTTGTTCTCATCTCATCCTATCTTAAGACTACCAACGATTGATAAGACTTTTGTTCTTCGTAGTGATGCCTCTTCCACTGGGATTGGAGCGGCACTAATGCAGGAATATTCAGGAACTCTGCATCCTGTAATGTATATTTCTAGGAAGCTAAATGCGGCAGAAAGGAATTACTCGGTTTTAGACCGTGAATTGTTGGCTATGGTTTGGTCCATTCTTAAGCTACAAAGGTTCCTTCTGGGCGCGCATTTCTTTATGGAAACCGACCAAAAAGCTCTTACGGCTATGCAAAGTAAGGATTTGAAGAGCTCGAGATCTACTCGTTATGCTATTGCTCTTCAGCCTTTCCATTTCACGGTGCGAGCTATCCGTGGTTCGGATAATGTGATGGCGGACATATTGTCCAGATGCCCACATGATTCCAGTTTAATCTTGTGTCCTAGTTTTTCCTGATACACTTTCAGACTTAGGTCTGTCCTTAATATCCTAATATGTTGTAATACAAATGTATTTGGATGATGTTTAGATAATTTAACAAATTTCATTTTGTCCATCCATCAGTGATATGTTGCTAATATAGCATTGTAATTCATGACATTTGTATATTGCTATAATTATAGTATTTAGTAATGTTTGATATATGATTGGTATTGCCAGCAACTTAGGTTTCTTTAATGGTACCCCCTTAGTTTGTTTGGCTTAAAGGAGATATTTTCTCCTATGTTGGGAGATGATTTGTATCCTCTTCAGACGCTTTGTTTATGCGTCTATTGTACCTGATATTAGGTTCATTTTTTCATGAGCACATAAGTGATACTTGTGCAATCTTGCTCATGGACATATTAAAAAAAAAAAATTTCATTTTTTTTTTACAGGGGGGTGGTAGTAATATGTTGCTGTCATTTTTGACGGAGTCATCTGTCAAGTTATTTGCTTATGTTTTTATCATAAGAATAATTGTGTCTTTACCTGCGATGTCAGGTTGATTAGGGGTTGTCTTCCCTTGTTTATTCATTCATTGTGTTTGACCTTTAGGGTCAAAGGTAGACAGTTCGGCGTATACCCATGGGCAGGTTTTTTTAAGGAGGAGTTGAGTTAGACTTCCGGCCAGCCGGGATGTCCACCTGGTTTCTGAAGGGACAAGATGTCCATTGTCATTTTTCGGGATGAATCTTCGAAGTGACTGCGGTATAGAACAGTTCCAAGTGAATAACTCTGTGCGTTGGATGACAGCAGAGTTTCCTTGTGTAGAGTCATAGAAATGGTAACTTCGTTGTATAATTTTTTCCATTTATTGCACGCCACAAAACAGTCAGGATATTTATATCATCAACATAGTTCAACGAGTTCAGCATTCAAAATCATAGAGTTCTAGTTCGTGAAGCTGTTAGTAAATAATACCATAGAAATTCTGCAACATATGTCAGCTGCAGATCATCATGTTCATAGACAATAATAAATATTCCCCTTTCTGATGCTAGCAGATCAGATGTATACAATCAGTCCGTTTACTGTCTGCACGTGAATAGCATACATGTTTTACAGGCTATTAGCTCGACCTTTATAATGTGCTAAGTCGGGGAACCAAGTCTGACTTGGACGTGATCTCTGATATAACGAATCCTGGAACACAGACAATAGTCTTGTTGGTCTAGAGCGACCCATATATATATAACTAGTTCAGGTATAAAGATACCGGTGACTTAATCCTAGTCAAAGTACCTCTCCATTTTGAATCACACAGGCGAGCAAAAAGGCGACAAAATGACGAACCTCTAGATGATAGCATAAAGTTCGATACAAGAGGAATTACCTTATTTCGGAAAATCAACCATGAACATATGCCTCCAGGCAGGCTTGCATAATACTGGGAAATAGTCTAGTTAGCTAACTAACTCACAAAGACAATGTATTTCCCTCAGAAAATCACAAGACTCAGGTCGCGTCTGCTCGCACTTAGACCATTTCTAACAACTAATCCCCGAGCTTGGCCGGAACAACAAACGAAAACCAAGTCGAGACATGCGCAGAACGACAATCTCTGAGTTGCCGTTCACAATAAGACGATTCTAAGAACATTCGAGATAAAAGTCTACACAGTCGCGCCTTTTATGGTCATGAAAAGAAGCGTTAAGAAAGGTTTCAGACATCTACCATAGTTGACTGATACTACCAAATAAGGAGATGTGGTCACGCTTCGTTCAAGAAATTATAGACCGAACGTGTCTCTATACAAGAAAAGGTAAACTCCTAAAAAATAGCAGTATCAATATTTCGGGTTCTGTCCCTTTGACCGTAAATATATATAATACGCACTTCAGACAAAAAATGATCATACATACGAAAAAATGTTTATACAAACGAAAAATAATAATGATCCGGTGCGTAAACCATTTGTTTCGCACCCTCCCGGAAATAAAAAAAATGCACAACAGAAGGATTTGGTACCCTTTATGTAAAAAATCTGGAGCCCAGAAAAAAAATCTAGGTCCTAACGCAGCGTATAGATGCGCTGAATTATATACCTAATAAAAGAGGCTCAACGCATGGAGCGCTCACTGAGAATCAGATCTCAGAATCTTAGAGATAAAAATTTATCTAAGTGATAATACGCTTTATATTCCAGGAAAAGCCACCAACACCTACCGAATAGGTTTCTGATCAAATACTAGGCAACATCATAATGAGATTTCAAATGATTATCATCCAATAGATAATATTAAATAACCCCCCATTATTTAATGTATCATACATGTGTTTTGCAAATAGCGGTGTAATTTTGTCACTAAAATACCGCACTATATTGGTTTTACATTATATAAAGTAACAACTAGGTAATTAATAAGTAAAGTATAACAGTCCCATGTGTTGAATGATCGACGTTTGGACCATAAAACATTCAATACGTAGAAGATTGCACATCAATCCCGCTAGACTAGGCAGGTTATATCCCTTTTGCGTATCCTCAAGTTACATTACTCATACTTCTTTTACTGCGATCCTAAACTAAATGGAATCCTACGGATAAGACAACTCCGATACCAATAGTCAAATTCAACAAAATTCTACCTAACACCTCAATCCTAATAAAGGAGGAACGATCTTGATATTAAAATGTTACCAAGTAAAGTCTATCAAAAAACCTACACTTGGCATATAAAAGCTTTTCGCAAATAAAGATAAATACCTATTTCTGATACATTTTTATTATGTACAATGTAATTATCTAATGGAACTTTTATGATATATATTACCGATAAAATTAATTTATAGATGTCTTCCTATTAAAATACTAGGCAAAAGTATTCCCGGTCTTTAGGATATGTCGATTTCGGATTGATAAGAATAACCAACACAGTAATGATTGAATGACTATTGAATAACCTCAGGCAATCCTTATCCTGAAAGTCTGCTTTCCCATTTAGTCCATGGAACTTCAGGATATCTAATGTCCTGTCCTAACTAATTGGGTAGCGGATGATGGCCTCATCTTCTTATGGCTGCTATTGAATGCTTCTATGGTCAACCGATCTTCTTTCAACAGACATGGTCCATTACCATTTATTTGATTACTGTTCTATATAATGGGTAATAAAATTACCCATCTATATATATTATTTGAGTAAATTACATATGCCTTTTCTTGTTACTTTTGCAACACATTTCATGATACCATAATAATATATTTAATTTCATATATTGGTATGAGGAAATAATTTTGATGATTTCATTATGTGTTGCCATCATTGTGGCGTGTGTTGGTGGCACCTTCCTGGAATATATCAGCGTATACTTAGATAAATTTTTTCTCTAAGGATCTGAGATATGATCTCAGTGTCGCTCCATGCGTTGAGCTAATTTGTTAGGTATATATCCGCGCATCATACGTGCGTTAGGAGCCTAGATTTTTTTTTCCTGCTCCAGGATTAAAAAAAAAAAAAATGTTTCAGTTTTTTTCACCAGAATTTTTTTTCCGGAGGCTGCGGTAATGTTACGCACGGATCATTATTATTTTTCGTTTGTAATAAACATTTTTTTCGTATGTATGATCATTTTTTGACTGAAATGTATATTATATATATTTACAGTCAAAGGGACAGAACCCGAAATATTGATACTGCTATTTTTTAGGAGTTTACCTCCTCTTGTATAGAGACACGTTCGGTCTATAATTTCTTGAACGAAGCGTGACCACATCTCCTTATTTGGTAGTATCAGTCAACTGTGGTAGATGCCTGGAACCTTTCTTAACGCTTCTGTTCATGACCATAAAAGGCGCGACTGTGTAAGACTTTTATCTCGCATGTTCTTAGAATCGTCTTATTGTGAACGGCGACTCAGAGCTTGTCGCTCTGCGCATGTCTCGACTTGGTTTTCGTTTGTTGTTCCGCCCAGCTCGGGCAGTTTAGAAATGGTCTAAGTAGCGAGCAGACGCGACCTGCGTCTTGTGATTTTCTGAGGGAAATACATTGTCTTTGTGAGTTAGTTAGCTAACTAGACTATTTCCCAGTATTATTCAAGCCTGCCTGGAGGCATATGTTCATGGTTGATTTTCCGAAATAAGGTAATTCCTCTTGTATCGAACTTTATGCAATCATCTAGAGGTTCGTCATTTTGTCGCCTTTTTGCTCGCCTGTGTGATTCAAAATGGAGAGGTACTTTGACTAGGATTAAGTCACCGGTATCTTTATACCTGAACTATTTATATATATATGGGTCGCTCTAGACCAACAAGACTATTGTCTGTGTTCCAGGATTCGTTATATCAGAGATCACGTCCAAGTCATAATAGGAAAAAAAAACACTAGAAACATTATAAAGTCGAGCTGACCTGTAATCCTGTATGCTATTCACGTCAACCCTGCAGTAAACGGACTGATTGTATACATCCGATCTGCTAGCATCAGAAAGGGAATATTTATTATTGTCTATGAACAGTGATGATCTGCAGCTGACACTGTTGCAGAATTTATATATATTATTTATACAGCTTCATGAACTAGAACTCTATGATTTTGAATGCTGAACTCGTTGAACTATGTTCACATGATATAAATATCCTGACTGTTCTTGTGGCGAAAGCAATAAATGGAAAAAATTATACAACGAAGTTACCATCCTACAGAACTTACAAGGAATCTGCCTGTCATTATAACCCTGTGATTCACTGGGGAAAACTACCATGCAGTACACAGCAACATCCCCCGAGAAACACCTGGACATCTTCGTCCACTTTAATACCAGGACACTTCCCGGCTTGCAAGTGGTCGTAATCAATACCGCTTAAAAAAAACCTGCCTACCTGGCATTGTGGCGCCCGAACCGTCTACCTTTTAGACCCTAAAGGTCAAACACAATGAATGAATAAACAAGGGAAGACAACCCCTAATCAACCTGACATCGCAGGTAAAGACACAATTATTCTTATGATAAAAACATAAGCAAATAACTTGACAGATGACTCCGTCAAAAATGACAGCAACATATTACTACCACCCCCCTGTAAAAAAAAAATGAAATTTTTTTTTTTTTTTAATATGTCCATGAGCAAGATTGCACAAGTATCACTTATGTGCTCATGAAAAAATGAACCTAATATCAGGTACAATAGACGCATAAACAAAGCGTCTGAAGAGGATACAAATCATCTCCCAACATAGGAGAAAATATCTCCTTTAAGCCAAACAAACTAAGGGGGTACCATTAAAGAAACCTAAGTTGCTGGCAATACCAATCATATATCAAACATTACTAAATACTATAATTATAGCAATATACAAATGTCATGAATTACAATGCTATATTAGCAACATATCACTGATGGATGGACAAAATGAAATTTGTTAAATTATCTAAACATCATCCAAATACATTTGTATTACAACATATTAGGATATTAAGGACAGACAAAAGTCTGAAAGTGTATCAGGAAAAACTAGGACACAAGATTTAACTGGAATCATGTGGGCATCTGGACAATATGTCCGCCATCACATTATCCGAACCACGGATAGCTCGCACCGTGAAATGGAAAGGCTGAAGAGCAATAGCATAACGAGTAGATCTCGAGCTCTTCAAATCCTTACTTTGCATAGCCGTAAGAGCTTTTTGGTCGGTTTCCATAAAGAAATGCGCGCCCAGAAGGAACCTTTGTAGCTTAAGAATGGACCAAACCATAGCCAACAATTCACGGTCTAAAACCGAGTAATTCCTTTCTGCCGCATTTAGCTTCCTAGAAATATACATTACAGGATGCAGAGTTCCTGAATATTCCTGCATTAGCGCCGCTCCAATCCCAGTGGAAGAGGCATCACTACGAAGAACAAAAGTCTTATCAATCGTTGGTAGTCTTAAGATAGGATGAGATGAGAACAAATTCTTAACCTGATCCAATGAAGATTGGCATTCCTGGGACCAACGCACCATATTAGGAGAACCTTTTTTCAATAACGAGATGAAAGTGGTGCCATAATGGAGGACAGATTCTCAATGAATCTTCCATAGAATTGTATCAATCCCAAGAGACTACGCACTTGCTTTTTTGTCTTCGGAACCGAGATATTTAATATCTTCGAAATGTTTTGGTCCTCTGTCTTCAACAGACCATGACCAACTCGATGACCTAGGAAGGAAATTTCACTAAACCCAACAAAAGCTTTAGAGGGTTTTGCAGTCAAACTATGCTCACGTAGAGTAGATAGCAATTCCTTTAGACCCAAATAGTGTTCTTCCCAAGTATCGCTGAAAAGACAGATGTCGTCTAAATATGCGATGACATCTGCACGATCTGATAGAATTCGTCGCATCATGCGCACGAAAGTCGCTGGGGCGTTCATAAGCCCGAAAGGCATAAAATTCCATTGAAACAGACCCCTAGGTGTCGAAAAAGCAGTGAGAGGTTTGGCGTGTTCCGTCAGTGGGACTTGCCAATAACCTTTCGACAAGTCTAGTTTAGTAAAGAATTTAGCCTTAGAAAGTCTAATAAGTAGATCATCTAATAATGGCATAGGTTCAGCATCGAACTTCGTAACTTGATTTAATTTGCGATAGTCAACGCAAAGACGTATGTTATTGTCTTTCTTTCGAACAATAACTATCGACGAAGAATAAGCTGAAGTGGATGGTTCAATTATTTGCAGTTGAATCATTTCATCCAATTCTTTCTCGACTTGTGCTTGAAAATGAATAGGTATTGGGTATGGTCTTACTCTGATCGGATTACGATCAGTAAGTATGATGTCATGTTCTATGACATCTGTGTGTCCAGGAATGTCGGTAAGGACATCCTGATATGATTGTAGCGTAGAGGATACTTGACGTTGCTCCTCAAAAGACAAGTTCGAAGAGATTGTAACGTCCCTCCACGATTCCGTTGAATTCAGTGGAATCGCAGGAAGAGGTAAGTTAACGTCAGAAAAAATAGTTTCCTCATCCTGTATAACGGACAGGGATGAGATGTGACCATGTTGGACTGGAGAGTCGTCCGTCGCCTGGAAAATAGGCTGCAAATAGTCTGGACGTTCAATAAACTCTGTTAGCATATTTATATGGAAGGTTTTATGCTTTCCATCCACATCGACAATATAGTCGACATCGGAAATTTTGGAGACTATAGTGTATGGACCTTTCCATGAAATGAGAAGTCTATTCTCTCTTGAGGGAAGTAAGACATATGCTTTGTCTCCAGGACAAAGTTGACGTAGGCGTCTTTTCTTGTTAGCAAATCGCCTAGCTTTTTCTTTCGCAAATTCGGAAGATGAAGTTGCTAACCTGCACGATTCGATAATCTTTTCTCTAAGAGCAATGACATATTCATATGACGATTGTGTATCATCGTCAATATTATCAGAAGTTATCAAATCGTGTAACAAGGACATCGGACCGCGCGGTTGCGCACCAAAGACAAGTTCGAAAGGAGAAAACCCTGTATGCTCGTTGGGAACTTCTCTATAGGCAAAGAGGACTGCAGGTAAAACCCTGTCCCAATCTTCAGGATGATCCTCCGTTATCTTGCCAAGTAAGTTCTTTAGTGTCCTGTTAAGACGTTCTACCAATCCATTGGACATTGGATGATAAATACTACTGAGAGACCTTTTAATGTCTAGCGTAGCCATTACCTGAGACATAACGTCCGAAATTAACTGAGTGCCGTGGTCCGACAGTATTTCTCCGGGGAATCCCAGACGAGAAAATATGAGCCAAAGAGCATCAGCGATATCGACAGTTGATATGCTCTTCAGAGGAATAGCCTCTGGCCAACGCGTGCACATGTCCACGCAAGTGAGGATAAATTGGTGTCCTCTGGCTGACTTAATTTTGAACGGACCAATGATGTCTATAGCCATTTTCTGAAACGGCCGAATCGGAATATCTGCAGCCTGAATAGGAGCAGCATGTCTCGGACCTCTAGACTTGACCTCTTGACAAATTTTGCAAGATCGGCAATAAATTCGTATGTCTTTATTAACAAATGGCCAAAAGAAAGACGCAAGGACTCTAGTTTTAGTTCTGGAAAAACCCATATGTCCAGCACACTGAGAATCGTGTGCATGCTGAAGAATTAAGGCTCTCATACACTTAGGCACAAGAATTTGCGAGTGCATAGACTTGTCCGAGTGTTGTACCATCCGTACCAATATACCATTCTTCATAGTAATATACGATTTGTGATTCGTATTTTGATTGGGATCCCCTTTCTTTGCAAGAAGGAAGAATTTCTTCAAAGAAGGATCCTCTTCTTGACGTTTAACAAACGAGTCATGGGAAATCACCAAGTGCTCGTCTTGGCTATCAACTTCATTACTATTATCCGATGAAGTTGGGGGATTAAGAGCTTGAGCTCTTGTCACCACTGCATTGACCGTTTGAATGTTTTTTTCCTCCCAACTAGAAATTTGTTGCGGGGTGCATTCCTTAACCCCATGAATACGACCGATTATAAGATCCGCAATAGGATTAGGAAGAAGACATGCATGGACATCTCCTGTGAAGAAGGGAGTGTCAATCCTAATAATAGCAGTAGGATAACTTTCCATAGTACCACCAAATGTAACACATTTAATTGTTTTTCCAGTGGCACAGCAAGGATCTATCAGAGACTCCCTAACCCCGACGGTAGTACATCCCGAATCGAAAAGTACTGAGACTAGCCTATCATTTATTAGACCTTTATGTAAGATGAGAGATCCTCTCCCATCATGCGCAACTGTAGCAGGTAGAGCAGGAAGAGGGTGACCACAACTTAGAGTAGATACAGTCGATGAGTCGAACAATGTTAAGCATTGGGGGCATTCAGTTGCTCTCCCAAAATCGAAAGCACAACCAGTGATAGCCCTAGAGTTACCACTATCATTTACTGTATTACAGGCTCCATCAAACTCTTGTTGTGCAGAGTTTGCCTGCTGGAAAGGTCTTTTTTTGTTAAACCTAGGTCTGCCTCGATTATCATTTCCCCTGTAATTATTTCGACTATCATTTCCCCTGTGATTGTTATCATATTGCCTATTGTAATCATCATTCCGGTTTGAATCCCGGTTTCTAAATTCACCATCGTCATAATCTTGACGTCGAGAATGATTACCTCGAAAGTTCGAATAGTTATTATTTGGATAGCCTTTGCGAAAGTGTCTCAAATTATTACCACTAAAATTACGAGAACTACCATCTTGTCTCCAGTTCATAGACGAAGAACCATCATGTGTTGGATTACTCCGCTTCTGAGTGTAATTCTGATTACTTCCCCTATTCCAGTTTTGTTGAGCACCCTGAAATTTTTTTTTTGAAATTAGGGCCATATGGTGTTGCCGAAGCAGCTGGCAACCCTTCTTTCACTTTAGAATTGCTAACTGTAGCATGGGGATGCGCGGTGGCATACTGACAACAGTATTCCTCCATATCTTTTAAGTTTTTAGGCTTACGCTCATGAAGGAATGCAAGAAAAGAATCATTAACAGATGACAAAACCTTATCTCGCAATAATAAGTCCATTAGACCTTCATATGTTTTCTCAGTCTGAGACAACTCAACCCATCGTGTAAATGTACGACGTATTTTTGTAACAAAATCAGAGAAATCTACTCCATTTTCTGGCAACATTGTCCTAAAACGAAGACGATAGTCTTCTTCTTTTAGTTGGTATTTTTTTAGCAATGCTGCTCTGACAACATCATAATTAGTCCTGTCATGTTCGTCTATTGTCATAAGAGTAGTCACTGTGTCACCTGTAAAAAATTCCATCAGTTGTTCAACATATTTTTCCTTTTTTATGTTATGCGTATCGCATAAAAATTGGAATCTATCTAGATTTTTATTTTATTTTATATTAATGTGTTTGCTACTTTTCTTTGTAGCACGCCCCTTTCAACCATCTACCATGTACATGGAGTTGTTGGTTATATCAGGACGTGTTTCCTTTATTGTAATATGTTTTTGTTTGTATTTATTTTATACTATATTATCTCTAGTCGGTATTTTTCCTTTTGTGGTTATAGTTCAACATGGTTTTTAAAAGAAATTCCAAAATATGCTATTTTCTAAGTTAGTATGTTTTAATTTTCACTGGATGGTTTCTTTGGTTAGTCTGTATGTATCTGGGGCGAGTCTTTCACGAGTTTGGACTACGACTCAAATCCTTATTTGTTTTTTATATGTTAGCTTTAGTTTTTGTAATATAGTGTTTTATTAACTTTTGCATTTCTGAAGGGGTCTTTGTGCCTATGCGATTTTCTACACTCATATCTACATTGTGGTTACTACACTATGTCTTAATATGTTTCCTCTGTTGGTCATATTTCTTGCAGTCCACCAGAAAGTGTCTAATTGTGTTTGGTTCTTGACACTCTTCACATGTGGGTTCCTCAATCATGAAATATCCAGTTCCAAGCTTGAGCCTCAGCAACTTTTTATTAAATTGGTATTTTTAGTTCATCTTTTATTTGACATTTTTTGCTTGGTTTTTTAAGGATTTTTTATGAGTGTCTTGCTTTTTTACTTTGGTCCCATGCTGTTATCCACTCTTTAGTTATTGCTTGAGCAATTAAGCTCTTAATTTCAAACTTCCCTAAGCCTACTTCAATTTTGTTATGGCTAGCTCTCCCCCCTTTGGCTTCTTTGTCTGCAAGCTCATTTCCTGCTATCCCCACATGTGATGGTATCCATGTTAGTGTTGCACTGCATCCTATAGTTTGTAGATATGTATTAACCTGTAGTATTTCCTCTATAATATCTGGCCTGCTACATTCATTTCTGTTTCTGATAGCTAATACTGATGATAGGGAATCTGTGAGAATGGTTACTTTTTTTGGTGGATTTTCTGCAGCTATTTCTAAAGCTTTTAGGATTGCCACTAATTCTGCTGTAAAGATGGATGTATTACCTGTTACTTTGTATCTTTTATAAATTTTTAATTTTGGTATTGCTATTCCTGCTCCTAATTGTCCTTCTTCATCTTCTGACCCATCTGTATATATAGTTAGGCTATTATTTATATACCGTTCTATGTACTCTAGTGTTTTACTTTTTGCTGAGATTATGTCGTTAGATTTATTTATGATCTTTGTTAAGTGGGAGTCAGTTTCTGGCACTTTTAATTCCCATGGTGGGATCCTTGCTTTATACAGAGCACTACTGTTTATCGCATTAAATAGGTCTGGGTATTGATCCACTTCATCCATTGTTTTCCACCCTGACGGGTATCTATTATGGTTTAATGGAATGTGGCCTATGTACTGGTTACCCCTATCAAAGGTTTTATGTGCTGGGTGAGTTGGATCTTTTGCCACTCTTGCCCAGTAGCTGAATCTCAGTTCTTTTCTCCTTAGCTCCAGGGGTATAATGCCTAGCGCTACTTCTAGTGCCTCTGCTGATGTTCCCTTTGAGGCACCTGCTATTATTGACAGTGCCTGGTTTTGGACTGTGTCTAGTTTTTTCTTATTGCTTAAGGCGGCTGATGCATAGACAACACTGGCATAGTCAAGTTTGCCCCTAATAAATGATTTATAGAAGGTTAACATGGTCTTATTGCATGCGCCCCAACCACTTCCTTTCATATATCTTAGCATGTTAATAAGTCCCCTACTGCTTTGCACTAATAGGTCTATGTGTTTGTTCCAGTTTAGTTGCTGGTCTAATACCATACCAAGAAATCTAGTTGATTTTGCTGTGCATACTTTTTGCTCATTAATGCTTATGTCAATTATATTGTTTTTAATTACACGCCCTCTACTGAAGATCATTCCTATGGTTTTTTTAACGTTTAGATTAAATTATCTATCTAGATAATCTGCTACGTCATCCTTTAAAGGATTGAAATGAGGCAATTTAATCCTATTAACAAACTCCTTTGTCGTACTCGAAGTTGTTTGCTGAGCACCCGTACTCGCCAATTTCAATTTCTCTAACTCCAAAGTTGCGAGTCTTTCATCAAGTTCCATCTTCTGTTTTCTTTCCTCATGTTCCATTTTTCTAATTTCAGCCTCAGCTTGAAGTTTTCTCTCCTCTGCAGCAGCTTGAAGTTTTCTCTCCTCTGCAGCAGCTTGAAGTTTTCTCTCCTCTGCAGCAGCTTGAAGTTTTCTCTCCTCTGCAGCAGCTTGAGCTTGAATTTTTTTTTTCTCCTCTGCAGCAGCTTGAAGTTTTTTTTTTCTTCCATTTCCATCTGGAATTTTCTTTCATCAGCCTGAGCTTTTCTCTCCTCAGCAGCAGCTTGAGCTTTTCTCTCCTCAGCAGCAGCTTGAGCTTTTCTCTCCTCAGCAGCAGCTTCTCTTTGATACCTTTTCTCTTCAAGTTCTAATCTTCTATTCTCAGCATCTAGCTTCTTTAGTTCAGCATCTGCTCTCCTTTGTTCAGCTTCTGCTTTCAATTTAATTTCCTCTTTTTGTTTCTTTTCTTCTGACTTTAATGCAGTGGCGAATAGAGCAGATGAATATTCTTCCAATTCTTTACCAGACTTACCAAGAGTCAACCCTTGCTGGATGAAGAAATCCAATGTAGACATTCTGTCTAATGAGATCAGTAACCTGAAAAATTCAACAATTACCTTATCCCACTTCAATGGGAGACAAGTCTGAAATGCTAGACTTGTATACTCACTTCACTTTATTTCACTCTCTTAGTCTTAGACAAAGACCTTGTATGGTCCTCTTGTTTATAATGTAACAAAAAAATCACTTGAGTACCTGTGGAAAATAATTCCTTTATATCCCACTCACTATGGGCACAAGTCTTTTTTTTTTTTTTTTTTATAAAGAACTTGAATATGTATTTCACCTTGTCTCAATCTTTGTGGATAACAAGTCTTTTATCAAAGAACTTGTATAAATATCTTAGATAATAATATTTTATTAACAATCTCTATATGAAGAGTGTACCTTATCAATAACAATAATAATACATGACCAAGTATATGTATGTAGACTGTGTATGACAATAATGTAGAACAATCATAAATACAAAAACAAAGATACAGAACAATGACCGAAAACGTTCGCGGAAGTCAAATAAACAATACAGCAAAAAGTAAAGAAAATGTTACACAAATGTGTAATGATGACCGCGAAAAATAAACAAGACAAATGGCAACACTGTTATAAACGAAAAGGTGTAAAGAAATAAACGGAAGGAATGAGAGAAGAACAGATACAAACAAAATTAATCGAAAATCAAAGAACAGAAAAATAACGAAAACAACACTAACTGATGTCGTCACAGCTAAAAAAAAAAAAAATAGCAACAAAAGTCGCTAGCAAATTTCAATTAAGAAAATTGCAATCCCTACAGAACGCTTACAGTAACCCTCGATTAAGTGGCATATTTACCGTAAGACCCACCAACCGAAAACCCGCAAAAGAACACAAGAAAAATACACAAAAATAGTACAATTAACATAAATAGCAATCAATTCAATGTGTTGCAAAACAAGTTCAGTCACAGCTGAAACTAAAGTAAATTTCTTGCTCCTTGCGAACACAGAAACAAAATGTCAAGCGCGCACTGAATGTCAAATCCACTGTAGCATAAAGTGGTATTCACGAACAAAAGTTACTATGACCTTCTCGTATCTTGCACATAGAATGTTTACAATTTCCACGTACTGTTTACAAACACTTGACCACGAACAATATAGCTTGAATGCTCGGGCGTAGAAAAGTCTGTTGTTGACTGAAACGTGTAAACGACCAGCGGTACCGTTTACAAAAAGGGACTCGACTTGCAGTTGTGGTCCACGTAGCAAATGCCTAGATGTTAACTTCAGTACTTGTCCTGTTGTGGTTTATGTAGCATTATAACATAAATGCTAGCACTGTTTATCTGGGTCAACAGTTGATGACCTATTTCTGTCCTGTTGTAGCCAAAACTTGCAAGTGTAGAATTAGCGATGTGTGTTACAGCTGTCCAGTGTGTAGCTTAGACCCACAGATCAGAAATGTAATGTGTACTTGTCCTTCTCACGCAAATAGCCCCATGAAATGTAAATTTCTGGACCACATTAATGTCATCAATAATGTTAATTGCTCGCTCTGTCCACAAGAAATGTATCAGAAGAGCCCACGTAACTGGTCCACCAAAAATGTAACTGTACTTTTTCTCTTGTTGAGGTGATCACTGGCCCAAGACAGTATACATGTTGTTAGGTGTGTAGTGCGAGCGTATGATGAACTGAGTGTGGGTGCGAATGAAGGCGCGAATGTGTTTAGGCTCGTATGTATGTAGACCCTGCAACCCATACACTCACATGCAGTAGTCAAGGATGCTTGGACACTGCAGGCACGTTTCAAAACATTTATTGACGAGAACACACATGGTATCAACAGGAACAGTCAGTGTAAACAAGGTCATGCTGACCGGAAATCGATAGGTATACATTAGGCATTCAGCAAGCTGGTAAACATTTGAATATTCGTGCATGGTCAATACAATGTTCTTCAATAAGGACAGTTCGTGGCGTCGCCCTGGGATTACTGACTAAACGCGTCAGATACCTTAATCACTTTGACACATAGGTGCAACTTGGCATTCCCCGCCAATTGCACATTATCAGGCTGTAGTATAATAGCCGAAAACACAGGCCTCGTTCTGACGTCGGCTGTGTACTTCTGATAAGCAGGTTACCATCAACCCTGCAGTAATGCTTATTGTAGACATAAATATGCCGCCAATCTGCGGCTCCCACAATATATCTTCGTCACTGGATTTCTGGATGGTATGAAGACTAATAGTCTTGGATGGCTACCTTGAGCACAAAATATAAGTTCTGAAATGGAGGACCGGTGAGCTGCAGTTCACAGACTAGGCAATCTTCTAACATGTTCTGCTACCGAAAGCATAGTAATGGAAAAAAGTCGGTATTACCTGTAACCGAGTCCACAGAACTTAACAAGGAACTCTGCTGTCATTCCAACGCACAGAGATTCACTGGGGAAAACTGCCAGTGCAGTCACTTCGAAGATTCTTCCCGAAAAACACAATGGACTCTCGTCCCTTCAGAAACCAGGACACTCCCCGGCTTGCCGGAAGTCTAACTCAACTCCCCTTAAAAAAAACCTGCCCATGGGCATACGCCCGAACTGTCTACCTTTGACCCTAAAGGTCAAACACAATGAATGAATAAACAAGGGAAGACAACCCCTAATCAACCTGACATCGCAGGTAAAGACACAATTATTCTTATGATAAAAACATAAGCAAATAACTTGACAGATGACTCCGTCAAAAATGACAGCAAGAGGGAGGTCAAAGTTCGGCAGCTAAAAATACTTTGGCCACATAAAAAGGCATAACACCTTGCAGAAGACCATAACAGAAGGGAGAGTTGAAGGCAAACGTGCAAGGGGAAGACAGCGCTATAAGTGGGAAGATAACATCAAGAGATGGACAGGAAAGAGTCTTTCATAGTGCGCCACCAAGACAAGAGACAGAAGACGTTGGAGATCCATTACAGCCAACCTTCGTTGTGGAGATGGCAACTGATGATGATGATTTATTGGTAGTCTAGAAGCTCGGCAAATTGTCGAGAACAAACTAAGACTTCGCTAAGCAAGCTTATTTCCTTGCACTAGCGATCTGTCTACTGCAACTGGAGAATGACTGAATGAAATCAAGTCCAAACTGCGGGGTAGATATACGAAACAGACCAAGGATCCCACGCTATTACGAAAAACCCGAAATAGCGCCGGTCTCTCTCTCTCTCTCCTCCCTCTCTTAACACTTAACTTAGACGCTGGCCACAACTGCCAAAACGCGTCATCACACCGCACACGACATGTCTCATTTCTGAGATATGCATGGGTTGAACAGGGTATAACAGCAACATAGTAGACAAAGGAACGAACGAAAAACAAGTTGGTGTGGGATCTACTGTCCTGGCTGCCCTGGTCATGCATGGGATATGTGGTAATGTGTGAGCTGACAGACTAGCATCAAAAGCACCCACAGTGGGGGCATCGGATATGGATAAAGGAGAGATAATGAGAACAATTAATGATCGTCTGTTAGAGAATGACACTGCAATAGATGAATTATCAAGGTTAAAACTGTTGGAATTTGGCATCAAACGTATGGCTAGCAAAGATGGCCGTATAAGAGATGCATCCGTCGTGTATACAACCAGCGAGCTACAGGAACAGTAGCATTCATACTCTTCGACATATACAGAGGGAGACGTAGCACCTATGGGTTTGCCCGGAGTGCAATGATGTCCATTCTGTTCAGTAATAACAATACTGTCCTTTGATATGTGTTGAATATATTTCCTGGTTTTGTTTTTGATAGTTGCCATATCAGTTGTTTAATTAATTATGCCTGCCGGGGGTAGTCTGTACCTGGTTTCTTGAGCTCCCAGGGTGGTACTACTGGCTTGTATATACTACAGTTATTGATTGATGCATTTAGGGCATCCAAATGTACTAGTTTCTCCATGCATTTCCAACCTGTCGGGCATGTACAGGTATTCATGAACCTGTTCTGAGTTTTGGTTAATTGATACCTAGCAAATGCTGGAAAAGCTGGATGAGTCTTGTCCAACATAATTTTGGTCATGTAATTTAGTAATGGCCTATCAAAAGAGCGCAAAACTTCAACAGCAGATAGGTAGCAGAACAAGGGGACGCCCAGGGGAAGGTGAATGCGTTCAGTAGACAGAAACAAAGTATGGTGTATTCTATAACGACATGTTTTGCGCAAGAACGAAACATGCTTCTCCCCATGACGGTTCAATATATACACGGAAGGGGAGAAAATTAATGGAAAACAATTTCTGACCATGAAAATTCTCATTGATAGAGGGAGCTTTCTCGTTCAGCGCACTTAATGACGTAGTACACAAGTGTTGTTAGAGGGTCGCTGTAAGTAGGTCTCGTCTTTCTTTGGGATCATAATAAATAGAAATGTAAAGACAACTATTTTGCGTTACGCGTCTCATGTAAGAGCTTTGCAATTCGTGGCTAATGTTACCCTGTTTTAACAAACCATAATTTATCAGGCGCACTAGACATCTATCCATTTGTTAATTATAGTCTCAGAAGTGGGTCAACCCGTTGTACAATCGAATCTATCTGGTTCCATCAGCAGGTAAGTCGAGTAGTTCTACCACTAGTCAGTAAATTGACTAACAGTCATTGTTCTATTTTAAGAGTACAGTAAAATACTACACTGTACATAAATGCGCAGTACATTCATATTGTAGGCCTACGTTAAATTCATAGTAGGTCCCTAAATTGGTAGGCCTATTTTCCGTTCATCCGTGTAGGCCTACGTCTCATTGTTGTCAATTAGCATTGCCGCTGAAATAGCCTAACTAAAATGTTACTTTATCCTGCTACCAGTTGTGTTATTTAATAAATCAACGGTTTTGTTGTTGTTCAGTTTTTGCCTTCTTCTGGCGAGGCGCGTTTCTTTCAACGTATTTGGTTATATCAGAGCGCATTTACCATCCCAAAAAAAAGTCAACTCTGTTGACTGCTAACCCGATCAGTGTTGATATATAGGCCTACTAAGTCCTGAAAAGGATTAAAATTATCTATCTGCCAGCATAAAGCCCTAAAAAGGACTCGCCAGCTACGCCAACGCCCGAATTGAACATGCTGCTACATCAACGGTAGATGACAAGGACAGTAGACAAGGTCTGCCATGTTGCCAGACTGGCTATCCATATTTACCTTACTGCTAGCCTTAACCTGACCCTGTTTCGAGCTTTGACAAACAACTCCTAACACCAACCTTTTTTTTTTTTTAACTTTTTAAAAATTAATTAAGTCCAGCAAACACAGGCCATTTTAAAAACAAAAACAAAAATTTCAACTTGAGGCGTAGGGCCGCGTTTTTGGCCAACATGGCAGCCTACAGTCTACTGTCCCCTACTTGAACCACATCAAGTACTGAATGGCAAAACATGCTGTGGCATAATTAAGTTTTGTTCACTTTTTCCACCCTGAAGGCGTATGTAAAAATTAAGCTGTACATTTCTAAATTTTTAACAAATTGTTATCAATGATATATCATTTTGAAGTTAAATGAATGTACCATATATATACATGAATGGTACATTTATACTTTATACGAGGGTAAGTCAGAAAGTAAGGTTCCCTATTTAATTACCACCGACGTACTGCACGCAGTGAGATGGCTTTTTGCTGACAGGAAGTTCAGACCTTGACCGCTAGGTGGAACCACAAATCAAGCCCTAGCTCCGCTATTTTCCTGAACTAGGCAGTTCAACAATGACTACTGCACTGTGTGAGTGGACAGGTACGATCAGTTATTCGGTTTATGTGGGCAAAAGGGACAGCATAAATTCAAATTAATCATGAACTTGAAACTGTGTGTTGCCTGAATTTGATGAGCGTGCAGCATGTGAGAAAATAGTGTCATGAATTTAGTGGCGGTCGAGTTAGTGTGACGGATGAAAACAAAGGAGCAGGCGTCCTTCCACGTCAGCAAATCTTGTCCCTGCAATTGAGGAAAATTTGCGTGCTGATCGCCGCGTGTCACTTAAAGATTTGGAAGAACAATTTAATCTTTCACATAGCACAATCTGGGACATTGTTCACGACCATTTAGGGTACTGAAAAGTGTGCAGCAGGTAGGTCCCTCAGCAACTGACAGAGGACCACAAGAACAACCATATGGGTGCGTCCCTCACCCATCTCCTCCGCTTTCATGAACACGGTGAGGATTTCTTGGAGCAAATCATTACTGGAGATGAAACGTGGGTATACCACTACTGTCTTGAGACAAAAGCCCCAATCCATGGCGTGAAACATCCTGGGTCGCCTACTGTAAAAATATTCAAGACATCGACCAGCCCTGGGAAAATCATGGCGACTGTGTTTTGGGACATGCATGGTGTGCTTCTGTTGGATTTCACCGATCGTAATGCAACAATTAATGATTCTGCTTATCAAGCCACTCTCAAGAAACTGAAGAGAGCTGTTCAACGCAAAAGGCCTCAGATGTCAGCCAAGGGGTGCTGTTGTTGCATGACAATGCCCGACTACACACAACTCATGACACAATGAATCTTTTGCAAAGCTGGAACTGGGAAACTTTTCAACACCCGGCTTACAGCCCTGATCTGGCACCTTCAGATTTCCATCTCTTTCCAACGATGAAAAAACACCTGCATGGCAACCAATTCCAATCAGACGATTATGTCAAGAATGAAGTGGAAAAATTGGTGCGTGAACAGCGTCCCGCCTTCTACTGACAGGATTTTGATTCATGGATTTCCCGCCTAGACAACTGCCTCAACAGAAAGGGCGACTGTGTTGAAAAATAGTGTAACGGTGTATCTTTTTGAGACATATAACTATTTCAGTAAAAATAAAGTATTAAAAAAGTACATGAGTTGGGAACCTTATTTTCTGACTTCCCATCGTATTATATATTAAAAATAATATAAGTGATTTGCAAACAAAAAGGCATTTAAAGTTGTTCAGAATTGTCAGATTTTCAAGTAGTGTTTTTAGTAATACAGGGAAAAGTCCAAGAACACAAAAAGTGACTAATATTTTCACTATTAGTAACTTAGGTAATTACATCTACTCCACTTCAAAGCATTCATATTTGAAAAAAATAGAGCATTTATAGCTTATTTACAGTACATCAGTGTCTTTAGTGGGTTTCACTTAAAGGATCGTAAGTATGATACAGTCTAAAACAGTTTTTAGATGCAGATGGGACTGTTTCAGGCAACTTTAACAATAAAAATTTGCTGGGATGCATTATCTTCATTATCATCGCTGCTTGCTTCGCCATTATGATTGTTATCACTACTGTCAAAATCACTATTTGAATCACTATCCATGATGTTTTTACTGTCCTTGTGATCGCTACACCAATTGTTGGAACAAGTTTCTAGCACAGGGGTTGGAAACCAGTTAATCCCGATCTACTGGTAGATCCCAGTGGATGATTTAGTAGATCTTTAAGTGACTAAAAGGTAAAGGTAAAGGATCCCGTTACACGCCCATTGAGGCATATTGGGAATATGGTGTTAGGTCCATATTTTCTTGACCGTCGGCACACTAGGGGTGATGTGGTCAGCATCACGCCGGCCTCCTTAACCTTCCCAGAGTTGCTCTGGTACTAGCAGGAGAAAAAAACAAAGACTTTTTAAACTAAGGAAATTTTGAACTACCCTACTTTTTGAAAGGATCTTGTTAGCCTAGTATGTGCAGTGGGTGCTTAATGGAGGTTAGATATTGTTATTGATTTTACATTATGAGCAATGTTCTTAAGCTTCCATGTTGTGATTCCATTGTTTTGTTTAATGTTCATCTTTGGCTCTGATATCAGGTGGTATGAAGACGGAGCCTGATCATATGTATATTGTTGGCATTAATTTTTTATCATGTTTGAGATGTGGTCTTTAATTTACTAGCCTAATTATGAAGCAAAACATCATACACTGGACTGATTATTGGTTTCCTATCCTGTGCATTGTGGCCTGGCATGCTGTCGTGTTGTGTTTTTTTAAGCTGTCATCCCTTTAAATCTGTCATTTGTACCTGATCTCTTCCAAGCTGAGTTGCATCCACTTGCCGTTGTTCTTGGTTGATTGGATTCGTACTTACTGAGTGTCAAACCAACATATACTTTGTTTCTCACTGTACTCCTTCGCTGGTACTGTTCTTTCATTTGTCATTATACTCCTTGACCAGCAATTTTCTTTACTCTTTGTTTTTCAGTGTATTCCATCACTTGCATTGTTCCATATTATTTGTTTCTCCACATATTACTTGACTGGCTCTGTTCTGTATTCTTTGTTTCTCTGGGTATTTTTTTACTGGTATTTTCCCATGTACTTTGTTCTCAATATATTCCTCCTCTGATATTGTTTCATACTCTGTATATTCCTTCACTGATACTTTTCCTTTACTCTTTGCTAGTCTGTATGTGCCTTCACTGATATTTTTCTATGTTCTTTATTCCTGAATATATTCCTTCTTTTTTTTTTTCTTTTTTTTTTATGTAAAACTTTTGCCCCGTTCAACCTAGTCGGTTATATTAGGGCGCATGTCCAAATATAAAAGACCCTTAGGTCTGAAGTAATATATTCACTGTAGTATATACTGGTTTGATTTTAAGGACTATCTTCATTGCACACGGACAACTCCATCAGTGCTCTGATCTTCTCCCTTAGATCACACATGGAGGATCTAAGCACAGTTCATGAACTCCGTAGCACCGGCGAGAATCCCATTGTGTGTATATAGGAATCACGCATTCCATAAATATGTTTGTGGTGGGTAGGTTTCTGATTTTTAAATTTTGCCTGGGCACCGGCCTTAGACGGTCTATTCTTTACGATTTCCAACTGCCAAGAGATTTTTAACATGCGCAACTTGCACATAGGACCTCCTATTTTTTTTGCCCTTATCCAATAAGGTTAGGCATCTGATCTAACTACCCAGGAGACCAGGGGGCAGTATGACATCATTAGGACCACTGGTTCTGAAAAAAGAAATTTCCATAAATTATATTCCCTCTACTGAGAATCGAACCCAGTAACTTTAGAATTCGAGGTGGGCGCAATACCTCTAAGCCACTTCGATCCCATGATATCAACTGGTAATCATTGGCAATTTTTCATTATATTCTTGCCTCAGTTTATTTTGCATGATCTTCCAGAAATCATACTTTTTAAAAAAAAAATTTGCGTCGCCTTGGCGATCTGCGCACCATTCAACCTCAACACAGGATCCATTGGTTATAGTAGGACACATGTCCAAAGATAAAAGACCTCGTGATTTGGATAAGTATAATTCATACGTGTAAAATTCTTACTTAAAGGATATCATTGCTGATGAAACTTGTGAGTAGGAAATGGCGAGTCAGTATTTTTGATAAGGCTGTTGTTAGTTTATTAATGTTGAATTTTTTATTCTGTTCCTAATAACCCTTTTTTATTTAACAGAGATTTAGCGAGCAGTAAGTAGCGTTCATTACAATGAGTCGACCGACACCTTCCGGGCCAAAAGGGAGGACACTTCAGGTGCCTGCGATGCCTAGTACAGCACTGCCTATGCAGTCGTCGTCAGAGCTGTCAGGAGCTGTTTGTAAGGAATTTTGTTGCCCTTTTCTTATTGAATTTTTAACAAGGGGACGAAAAAATGTGCTCTGTTCTCAATAGTTACTCAGATATATAATAAACATGTATGTGTTCCATATGTTTGTAAATTTACCCTTGTTGTAAACAATTTAAAAAAAATGGTATATGTTTGTCATGTGGTTCCCAGGGTTTCTGATGAGACGGAGAGAATAGTACTACTGTTCCAACACAAAAATAAGAATCTTCAACTCAAATGTCAAGTCATTCCTATTGTATGGCTCTGAAACATGGAGAACAAACAAAAAAAAAAAAAAAAACCAGAAAGCTACAAACTTGTATAAACGCGTGCTTGCATAGAATAGAAGGATTGAAAAGGTATGACAAAGTCACAAATGTGGAACCGATGACAAGAACCAGACAAGTGTCAGTGGAATGAGATAAGAGAAAAAGATGCTAGCGATAGATAGGACACACATTGAGGAAACCTGTTGACAGCATTACATGACAGTCCTTGCTCTAGAATCCCCAGGAAAAGGGAGGCACAGGTATATAAAACAAAAACACACGGAGAAGAGAACTGGAGACAGAAGTGAAATTGATGAGGAAGATGTAGAAAGAACATGAGCTGATGGCACGTGAGAGGAGGACTTTGCATGTGCTTGTTGAAGGCCTATGTTTCTTGGGGAGCTAAGGGGTATTGACTGATGATGATGACTGCTGCAAACAAGCATGTTATAAGAGACAACCAAGGTGAGGTTGTGCTGGGGCTAACAATCCCAACCTTGTAAAGAAAGTGCCTGCTATTGCAAGAGCAGCAAAGAGTGCCTTGGTGCAGTATTCCTGTATGTGGGATACAGCAGTAATGCCCCCATGCTCCAATAGGAGCCAGAACAATGTGTCCAGAGCACCGCAGGAAGATTAATGAATGCTTGGGGGGGGGGCCCAGCCGCAGTGATGACTGAATGTTCCAAAATAGGTGAAAAATTAAATGAGTGAAAATTGTTTGTTCTTTTTAGGGCCAGGCACAAACAGTGGCACCACAGATCTGGCCAGTTACTTTGAATGTCCTGTTTGCTTTGATTATGCCCTGCCTCCCATCATGCAATGTCAGAGTGGCCATATTGTGTGTCAGTCATGCCGGCAGAAATTGAACATGTGTCCAACCTGCAGGGGACCACTGGGTGAGTTATAATATAGTCAAGTAAATGCTGATCTCTTTCAGAGCTCTGATGATCCAAATTAATTCATGACAAGGGCTGTTTGGATAATCAAAATTTGGGATAATTGGATTTAGGAGGGGGAAAAAACTGGCCACAAATAAAGCAATTTATTATTTAGTGCACACTTCATCCGCATCGGATTGACAAAAAATGGTTAGAGCGCTGGCCTCTCGTGGCAAAGGTGCCATGTTTGAAACACGGTTTGTCACGCTGCAATATTTCCAGCTATAAATAAGGATCGGACTCTGCTCTTCAGGTAGGGAATGCAAAGGCATTGAGGAAGGAAACTGACCACTCCACCTCTTGAAGCTATACCTATTATAGTGAAATCTCTAACTTATCACTCCCCTTTGGAAATATCTGCTATGAGACTACCTTCATTTGTATTTGTTTGCACACTTTATAGACATAATTCAATGTTAAGCAGTTGTCTAATTCAGTAATATTAAAAACAAATAAAATAACAACTTTTACCTTTTTCATTGTTTTTCTGCTGGAGCTAGAACCTTCTCTTTCGAATACAGAAACAATCTGAAGAATTAAGTCACTATTCTTTTTAATGTCAGAAGTTGTCGCCCTGGCATCATGTCTTATGATTCTTATGTTAAATCTTTTCTTCTCTTCCGCCCTTTTTCAACAAATTAATTATTTCCACTCCATCCGTCATTGTCAGAACAACATTCTTCTTCTTTGATCCTTAGCCGCCGACCGTCAAAGCAGTCAGTGGCCATCACGCCTAGTGGCTTCTTGTAGGGCAACAACAAATTGATTCCACTTTGCTCGGTCGGCGGCCATCCTTCGTACAGTGCCCCAACTCTGGTTCATTCTTTGCATCTCAGCCTCCACAGTCCTCCGCCAGGTTGTTTTTGGTCGGCCTCTCTTTCGTTTTCCTTCAGGGGTCCAAAGCATAGCTGTTCTTGTGATGGCATCGGGGTCTCTTCTGAGGACATGGCCAACCCAGCTCCAGCGTCTGCCAGCTATGTTGGTGTGCATGTCCTCTTGCTTGCTCCGAGTAACATATTTTAGCTTAAATGACATTAAAGTTCTTGTAGTTGTCGGTGTCTGTGGCCTAATGGATATGAACGGAGTTTCATAATCCATATATACCAGGTTCGAAACCTGCTGCAGGCGGTTTGGTAGCAGATCGCTTTGTGTGGATTTTTAACAATGGTATAAGCGCCGTACCGTTCAGAAAGCATTGGCAAACTACTGAATGAAAAAATTGCCTAGAAAAGTCACAAACAGCCAATAAAAGCTGGGGTTGATTGCCATGTCCTGTAAAGGATAAGCAACTAACTTTAGTTGTCAAGAACTATATTATGGGTGTGCCGTGTGTAGGTGGTAAACGACACTGACTCATATGAATTAACATGACGCCACTGGTTACAGTTCCACGGCATTTATTTACACTGTTCCACAGATCCTGAATATCAGTAACATCATCAAGCACTCTGATATAACACTCAGGCTAACATTACCTGCAGAAAATAACTCTTAACTATACTATTCACGGACTGGCTTCACTGACGTACAAAGACAGTACACAAAACGTCCTTATGTGTGGCATACACCCCTCTCACCAATACATTCACCATCTAGGTGTGAATCACTTATCACAAGTGATTGGCGGCATGAAACATCACCATATAGATTCTCTAACAATCGCTCTCAGGCGGGAACCAGACAACACCTGTACTTACTCCAACATAGCCACAAGGTGGGCAATACGCAACGCCTTACTCCACAGTAGCTCCAAGGTGGGACCAACTTATCGCCTTAACATGTTCTCCACAAACACTACCAAAGTTCCTCTAGAAACACTCCTAGGCAGGATAACATCACCTATACAACAATAATAGGTAAGACCTATAACACAATCATCCATCACAACTATGGTTTCCCACTGTCACAAAATACGAGCACACAGCCCGACCACAAATCAGTGACTGTCCCTAGTCACAATGATGTACTCTCTCAGTCACCCAGACTTGTAATCACCAAACATGCTTTCTCCATGAGCATGCACGCACAAGTCACAAAATGCTGACATGAAGTCAGATATGAACTCACTCCCTTAGTTAAACTTAAACAAGTGTTGATAACCTCAGTGACCCTTACTTACACTCACTCCATCATTCACCCACATGAAACCATTCTTTGACAGTAGTGTCCATGAAATTTTGAATGGGTTTGAAAATAACCACAACACTAAAACGACTACACTACAGCTGGGAACAAACTGGAATCATGACCTCATGGGCTGACTGTACAAGGGGATTGACATAAGTCTTGGGCCTGACCATGAAGGACATGTCACAGAGAGCAGAAATTTTGTATAGTGTTTATTCCTTTTCAATATAGCCACCGTCTGAATTGACACACTTCTGCCATCTCTGCTTGACCTTGAAAAGACCTTGGGAGTAGAACACCCTATTTTTCAAACTAAACCAGTCATCACATGCCAGTATAACCTCTTCATCGCTGTCAAAATGATTTCCTTTTAGCTGTTTTTTAAGATTCGGGAATAGAAAAAAGTCTGATGGAGCCAAACCTGGAGAATATGGTGGGTGTGGAAGAATTTCAATATTCAAATCGTTGGCTGCTAGCTGCACAAGCCGTGCTTTGTGAGAGGGCGCGTTGTCTTGAAGCAAAGGAAGATTTTGAGTGCGCGATCTCCCTCGTTTCCTGGTCACAACCTTTCTTACTTTGGGGAGACGATCTGCATAGTACTGTCCATTAACTGTGTTGCCACGAGGCAGATAATCTTTCAAAAGGACACCTTTGCCATCCCAAAAAACAGTCAGCATCACTTTTCCTGCAGATTTCTGCGCTCTCGGCTTGACAGGTGTTGGGGAGCCCGGGGTTTTCCATTGCATGCTGGCAATTTTGGATTCGGGGTCATAATGGTGTACCCAAGTGTCATCTACTGTCACCATGGTCTCCAAAAAATTTTTTGACTGACACTTTTTGAGCACCTGTTGACAGCAATTTACCCTCGTTTGCTTCTGTTCACGTGTCAACAGTCGCGGAATCCAGCGTGCACACACTTTTCTCATGTTCAGTCTGTTGTGTAAAATTCTATAAACTGTTCTTTCATTTAGTTTTACTCTACTAGCTATCTCCACAATTGTCATTTTTCGATCCTGGTCAATGATTTTCTTCACTCTTGTTGCATTTTCATCGTTGCACTCTGAGGCTGGTCTACCAGATCTCAGCAGATCAGCAGCATTTGAGCGGCCGCACTTAAACTGTTGACACCAGTTTTTTTACCGAAGTATATGAAGGACAAGAATCACGAAACACTGGTTCCATCTCCCTGTGTATTTCTGTAGGTGTTTTTCCCTGAAACATCAGAAATTTTATCACAGCTCTGGCCTCCTTCTTTTCCATTGTTTTGTCAAATCTTTGGAGCAGCAGATCCGATCAATAGGGTACATTGCGCCGTGCACCGTAGCGGGAAAACCCATTGAAGAAACAAACGCGTACTTTACCCATTCAGTGCAAATATGATGAACTTTAAATGTGCCAAGTTTCATCTTCCTCCTGTGACTCCTTCATGGTCAGGCCCAAGACTTATGTCAATCCCCTTGTGTGAGTGGAGTGGTGCTAACATCACAGACCTTGCCTGCATATGTTGGTTTTGGTGATTAGGTTTGGTGGCTGTTTGAATAATTGTGGTTCAGATAATAAGAATTCTACTGTGCATTTTTTCTACAACTTTCAAGCCATAGTTGACGTGGATTTATATGATTTTTAAGTTTTTTCTTCATTTGACCTTCTGTAAGCAGAATCTGCACCCATCTTTGCAAGTTTGTGATAACATCTCTGTCAATTGAATTCCCATTTCTTTCCAATCCATATTTATGCTGTTCCACTCATTTTCATTTTTTTTTTTTTTAAACTTGCCCCTTTAATTTGCTCAACATGTACTATGATTCTATTGGCTTGCATAAATATGCCTTTTGAAAGATAAGTTTAATAAAACATAAGACAAGGGTAACAATCAGTATTAAGACAAGGGCAACAATCAGTATTGCACGGTAAAGTGATGCACAGGGCAGCATGTTTTCATCATGGTTATCCTTCAGCTCCCTATAAAGCATGGGCCTTCTGCTAAGTCCTCCTGTCACATGCCATCAACTCAAGGTCATTCCATGTCTTGATGTGAGTTCATTTTCTGGATAGGCACTTCCTGTTTGTTTTTAGTTTTGATTCCGATTCTTACGTTACAATTTCTGTGTACAGTTTCTATGTTACAGTTTCTTTGACATCTGCTGAGAAACTACATCATGATCCCTTTCACTTCTATCTCCAGTTTTCTTCTCCTTATGTTTTTTTTGTGTCCCTCGATTTCCTTTACCGTGGGGATTCCAGAACAAGAACTACCTAGTGCTGCTGCCAGCAGGTTTCTTCAGTGTGGGTCCTATCCATCGCCAGCATCGCCTTCTCTTCACTTGTTTCACTGGTTGTTGTCATCGGTTCCACATAAGTGATCTTCTCATACCATTGCAATCCTTCTATTCTACGCAAGCACCCATTTATGTAATTCTGTAGCTGCTTCATTGTTGTTTTTGTTGTTGTCCATGATTCACAGCCATACAATAAGACTCACTTAATATTTCAGTTGAAGATTCTGGTTTTTGTGTTGGACTTTTATTTCTTTTAACGTCTATTTTGGTCTTCAGGTTTGAGGCATGAAAACAATCTTTATTTCAGGAAACATTAGAAACCTGGCCATGGAGAAGGTAGCAGCATCTGTCCTCTTTCCTTGCCGCTACTCCAATAATGGATGTTTGTCCACTTTGCTTCACACAGAGAAAACTGAGCATGAGGACACTTGTGAACACAGGTAAACTTCTAATGTCAAACCCCTGTAGTAGATTAGTTTTGAACACATGTGATCTTCTAATGTCAAACCCCTGTGGTAGATTAGTTTTGAACACATGTGATCTTCTAATGTCAAACCCCTGTAGTAGATTAATTTTGAACACAGGTAAACTTACGTCAAACCACAATCGTATATTAGTTGTGAACACAGGTAAACGTCTAATGTCAGACCCTTGTAGTAGATTAGTTTTGAACACATGTGATCTTCTAATGTCAAACCCCTGTAGTAGATTAGTTTTGAACACATGTAAACTTATGTCAAACCACAATCGTATATTAGTTGTGAACACAGGTAAACTTCTAATGTCAGACCCTTGTAGTAGATTAGTTTTGAACACATGTGATCTTCTAATGTCAAACCCCTATAGTAGATTAGTTTTGAACACAGGTAAACTTATGTCAAACCACAATCGTATATTAGTTGTGAACACAGGTAAACTTCTAATGTCAGACCCTTGTAGTAGATTAGTTTTGAACACATGTGATCTTCTAATGTCAAACCCCTATAGTAGATTAGTTTTGAACACAGGTAAACTTATGTCAAACCACAATCGTATATTAGTTGTGAACACAGGTAAACTTCTAATGTCAGACCCTTGTAGTAGATTAGTTTTGAACACATGTGATCTTCTAATGTCAAACCCCTATAGTAGATTAGTTTTGAACATAGGTAAACTTATGTCAAACCACAATCGTATATTAGTTGTGAACACAGGTAAACTTCTAATGTCAGACCCTTGTAGTAGATTAGTTTTGAACACATGTGATCTTCTAATGTCAAACCCCCTATAGCAGATTAGTTTTGAACACAGGTAAACTTATGTCAAACCACAATCGTATATTAGTAGTGAACACAGGTAAACTTCTAATGTCAGACCCTTGTAGTAGATTAGTTTTGAACACATGTGATCTTCTAATGTCAAACCCCCTATAGTAGATTAGTTTTGAACACAGGTAAACTTATGTCAAACTGCAATAGTATATTAGTTGTGAACACAGGTAAACTTCTAATGTCAAACCGCATTAATATATTTGTTGTGAACACAGGTAAAATTCTAATGTCAAACCCCTATGTATATTAGTTTTGAACACAGGTAAACTTCTAATGTCAAACCGCATTAATATATTTGTTGTGAACACAGGTAAAATTCTAATATCAAACCCCTATGTATATTAGTTTTGAACACAGGTAAATTTTAATAACAAACCCCTATAGTAGATTAGTTGTGAACACAGGTGAACATCTAATAACAAACCCCTATAATAGATTAGTTTTGAACACAGTTAAACTTCTAATGCCAAACCGTTATAGTATATTAGTTGTGAACATCTAATGACAAACCCTTAGACAGGTCATTATTCTTTTACCCGGAAACTGAAATATTCTGACAATCGAAAGTTTCTTTGGCTGACTTTGAGCTACTTTTCTGTCACAATTGGGTGACTTTAGGCTACTCTTTTAGCACAGCTGGGCGATATTGGCTATTTTTCTAAAGTGTTTTGGGTGACATGTGGAAATTGAATAATTTCTATTTCTGAAATAAAGCTGACCCTGGGGATTTTGGATAAAAGGATACAGAATTGTAGGAGATTAGTTGTGAACACAGGTGAACTTCTAATGACAAACCTGTATAGTAGATTAGTTGTGAACACAGGCAAACTTCTAATGTCAAACCCCTAAAGTTGTGAACACAGGTGAACTTCTAACAAACCCTTATATAGTATATTAGTTGTGAACTTCTAATGCCAAACCCTTATATAGTATATTAGTTGTGAACACAGGTGAACTTCTAATGCCAACCCTCTATAGTACATTATTTGTCAGTTTATTCTGAGTGGCCATGAAACTTGGGAACAACATAATGACAACAGAAAAACACTAACTTTCATAAATGGGTGCTTACGCAGACTAGAACCATTGAAATACAGGTCTAAATCCTTTATCTGAAAACCAAAATATTCTGAAAATCGAAAGTTTCTTTCAGATACTTTTCTATCACAATTTTAACAATTTCTGACATTTTAAGCCACTTCGACATTTGAAGTACATTCCGAACGTGAATATTTTGTGACATCTGAAAAAATCCTGTTTCTAAAACAAAGCTGTATCCAATGAGTTCGAACAAAAGGATACAGACCTGTAGTATGACAAGATAACCAATCTAGAATCAATGAAAGGATAGAGATAAAGTGCAACATGAGGTGTGGAAAAGATACTGGAGTTTGCTATGTCACACACCAAGAAAATTTGTTGATAGCTTTACAAGGTGGTCCTTGTTCTGGAATTCTCAAGGTAATAGAGGTACACTGACGAACATATAGTGAAGATAACTGGATACATACATGAACAGGATGAAGAAGATGAGGAAATACTCCCCAAAGAGCATAGGTCAAACACATGCCTAATCCTAATCCTAATCCTCCTGTGGCATGCTGTCAGCTTAAGGTCTTCCCACGTTTCATCATTTTCATGTCTGTCGTCAGCTCTGTTCTTCGTGAGTTCTTACGTCTGCCTCTGCTTCCCTTGCCTCTAGGGATTCCAGAACAAGGACAGGTAATGCTACAGGTCTGTTTCCTTTGATCATAAACCCACGGGGACAGTTTTGTGCTTTGTTTCTGAAACCAGATTGTTTTGGTGTTCAGATGTTGCCCAAATTGCATTAGAAAAGTATCACAAAATAGCCCAAGTCACTTAAAATGTGTTAACAAGTAGTTCAGAGTTTTTCAAAATGTGTTCAAAAAAGAGCAAAGTCACCCAAAATAGTCAAAAATCACCCAAATTGTGATCAAAAATTAACCTAAAGAAACTTTTGTTTTTCAGAATATTTCAGTTTTTGGGTGTTTGGATAAAAGGATATAGACCTGTATCAGCAGGTTTCCTTACTGTATTTCTAATCCACAACCAGGGTCTTCTCATCTCACTTCCACTGGTACTTGTCTTCTTCTTGCCATCAGGTCCACATCGGTGACCTTGTCACGCAATTTCAATCCTTCAATTATGCGCAAGCACAGCTTTATGAAAGTCTGCAACTTTTTGTTGTTATTTTTGTTGTTCATGTTTTAGAGCCATACATAGGACTTACTTAACATTTGAGATGATTGTCGTTGGTGTTGATTAACTAGGGCTGCTGAGCTCGTCTCTCTTTAGCAGTCAATGCCAAGTTGAAGAATTTGCATGTGTTCTGTAGCTTTTGAGTGGTGCTGTATAGAGTGTTTGTGATTGTTGGGGAGCCTGGCAATAGCTGTCATCTCTCTGTGGAGAGTCCTGGGCAAGTGAGCAGCACGTGCTGAACTGTCTCACATGAATGGGTACAGTTGTGGCAATGAGGCTCATGTGTGGGGTTAATTTGTTTTAAGTGTTTGTTGAGTCTGGTGTGTTCTGTTCTTAGTTGGAAGATTGTGCTCTGATCCACACATTGTAAGTTTTTGAGTTGAAAGATATGTTTTTGTTTTTAAAATAAAAAATTAAAGTGCATGTTAACAATGAGGATTCCTCAGCAAGAGAGATGTTGGTAAGAAAACGAAGATGGCTGTATACCGCTCCACCTATGTCCCAGTCTTGACATATGGATGCGAGTCATGGGCAATGACTACAAACCACAAAAGCCAGATCCAAACCTCAGAAATGAGGTATCTGAGGAAGGTGGTTGAAGTAACAAGGAGAGACATGGTCCGCAACCAGATGATACGTCAAGTCCCAACTAAGATAGTTTGGCCATGTCTGCAGAATGGGAGAAGATCGGCTACCACGACAAGCATGGGAAACAAAGAGCCAGGGATCCAGACCCCCAGGACAATCCAGAGTCCGCTGGGAGGACAACATTAGACAATCTTTGAAGGACCAAGGACTAGAATGGAACCAGGCCAGGAGGAAGACAGCCGATAGGATAGTCTGGCGCTCTCTCTTCCAAACCTCTACACCTCACGGTAGAAGGGGAACGACTAAGTAAGTAAGTAAGTTAACAATGAATGGCTTTTGTTTATAAGGTCATTATTATTTATTGCCAGGCGTTGCATCCATATCAATAAGGTAATGCTTGTCTTCCATCTTGTCAGGCCATACACTTGTCCGTGTCCTGGGGCATCTTGTAAGTGGCAGGGATCACTAGAACAGGTCATGCCTCATCTCATGCAGTCACACAAAAGTATCACCACTTTACAAGGTAAGGGCAGATTAAGTTTTACTAAGGTATCACCACTTTGCAAGGTAAGGACAGATTAAATTATACAAAAGTATCACCACTTTAGAAGGTAAGAGCAGATTAAATTTTACAAAAGTATCACCACTTTGCAAGGTAAGGGCAGAATAAATTTTACAAAAGTATGAGCACTTTACAAGGTAATAACAGAATACATTTGACAAAAGTATCACCTCTTTACAAGGTACAAACGATAAATTTTACAAAAGTATCACCACTTTACAAGGTAATAACAGAACACATTTGACAAAAGTATCACCTCTTTACAAGGTAAGAATGATAAATTTTACAAAAGTATCATCACTTTACAAGGTAATAACAGAATACATTTGACAAAAGTATAACCTCTTTACAAGGTAATAACAGAATACATTTGACAAAAGTATCGCCACTTTACAAGGTAAAAACGATAAATTTTACAAAAGTATCATCTCTTTACAAGGTAATAGAATAAATTTTACAAAAGTATCACCGTGTACAAGGTAAGAACAGATTAAATTGTACAAAAGTATCACTATTGTACAAGATACTGACAGATAGAGTTTTTCAAAAGTATCACCACTTCAAGGTAAGACCATGAAAAAAAAAAAAACCACCGGCACTTAAAAGTGTGGTATCCCAGGTTTAAAGGTACTTCCACTGGCACTTAAAAGTGTGATCTCGCCTGGTTTAAAGATTATTTCACGGTATTCTCTGTGGAAATTCTGTCAGTTAGCTTATTAAAATTCACTTTTTTTGTTTGTTTTAAACTGTATATGGTAGAAAACTTTTTTTTGAAGTTAACATTCAATAAAGATTTTAATTTTGCACCGCTCTGATGATGAGATTGCAGGATTCAGATCATGCAGCAGAGAGACAATTTACATATAAACTGGTAAGGTAAAGGATCCCGTTACACGCCCTTTGAGGCATATTGGGAATATGGTGTTAAGCTCATATTTTCTTGACCATCGGCACACTAGGTGTGATGTGGTCAGCATCACGCAGGCTGCCTTAACCTTCCCAGAGTTGCTCTGGTTCCCAATTCATGAGGCTGGGTCGACCCTAGAGCCGTTTGCTGTCTATTAAATCCCACCTCAACTAGGGATCGAACCATGGACCTGGGAACAAAGACGCAGCAACAGTGATAAATGCAGTCAGTGTGACGGTATTGCCTACCCTGCTTTGCTGTAGTGGCCAAAACTCAAAGGTATCTACCTTCGCACAAGATTACTCTTGGCAGAGATGTAGATAGAAGGGTGATGACACTTTGGCTTTGGCTGAGTATGTTAACTCTATAATTCTGCCAACGCTTTTGTGAAGGATTTAAGCACTTCTTAAGTTCAGCTCGTTTAAGCCCCCACCCCTGATTTACTCAGTGGAATTCTGTTATTTTAGTATAGCTCTGTTTAGAGAGTGTGTGATAATTTGATTACATGCAGTAACTTTAAAATGATTAAATCGAAGTTAAATTTAATAATCACTTTAGTTTTAACAGTTGGAAAATAATTTGAATAGTTATGGATCAAAAAGTTATCATCACAGTCTTTAGGGAATGTGAGATGTTACAAGAAGTTCAAGTGGCAGCATATATTTGAACTTAGCTGCCGTTGACGCTTCTGCTCCTTCTTATGGGTTGGTTCTTTTCACTCTGCTCATGCTCGTCTCTGATCAAGGTTGTTGGGGTTAGTTCGTTTCCCAGAAATGTCAAGGAGAGTCTACCATGTGGGTCCTTCGTCTTACAGCTTAGGCCACGGATCCCTTCTTGTTCCAGAGATAGTACTTTATGCTGGTACCACCAATAACTATGGTAAAAGAATAGAACAAAACACTCTTCTGAGTATGGCGTTTTCCACCCCATAGTTATGGGTTCCTATCTTCCCATACCACCATCCCAATTACTCAGACTTTACCCTCGATGAGAATTAGATTTAATCCCTCGGGATAAATTTTCCTTTACATTTAAATAGAATAGCTTTAGCTTCACATGACATTTAAATGAAAAGGTTAATAATACAGATAGAATCTGTTTACATATACATCTCCACTGATTGAAAAGTGTTCACAATATAAATTGAATATGTTTTCATTTATGTTTTACACTGATTGAAAAGTTTGAAACTTCCATTACTTTAAAATGAGTATTTTCACATAGACATTTACACTGGTTTAAGTGTGTTACCGGGGCTTGAAAGGGGAGCAAAGAATAGTAACACTGTTCCCTGCCAAGCATGTCGTAGAAAGCGACTAAGGAGGGTTGGGCATGGGGCCGGTTACCCCATCCCGTAAAAAATTTAAACCACAAAAAACTTCAACAAACATGGACAAGTCAATTAAAGAAAATAAAACACAGCCATCCAAGACAGGGGAAGGTCCTCTTGCAGGGAGGTGTATGATGCAACACAGAGAAAGCCGAAAGGAGTCTGTGTTGCTGACTAACCTTCTTTCTTCTAGAACTTCCAGATTTGGCACCTGGAATGTTCGGACATTAAACAAACAAGGGAAAGTGGCACAAGTAGCAGCAGAGATGAGGGAATATAAAATCGAGGTTCTGGGACTGTGTGAAACAAAGTGGAAGGGGGTAGACAGGAAGAAACTTATCACAGGTGAATTGGTGCTGTCCTTAGGACATGAAGACGAAAGTTCACACCACAGTGAAGGGGTAGCTCTTATGTTATCTAAAGAAGCACAGAAAGCACTAATTGAATGGGAAGCTGTTGGATCCAGAATAATAACAGCTTCTTTTAAAACAGCTAAAAATAAAATAAATGTAAAGATCATCCAGTGTTATGCACCAACTAATGACAAAGAAGAGTCAGTGAAAGAAGCATTTTATACTAGACTACAGGAAATTATGGAAAAAGTAAAAAGAAGAGACATCACAATTTTGATGGGTGACATGAATGCAAAGATAGGTACAGTCAACACCGGCTTTGAAGAAGTCATGGGAAAACAGGGGCTAGGAATAATGAATGAAAATGGGGAACTATTCTCAAACTTCTGTGCTTCAAATCAACTGGCTATAGGAGGAAGCATGTTTCCACATAAGAGAATACACAAGGCAACATGGATATCATCAGACCATAGAACAGAAAATCAGATTGATCATATATGCATAAACACAAAAAGCTACAGACTTTCATAAATGGGTGCTTGCGTAGAATAGAGGGATTAAAATGGTATGACAAGATTACCAACGTGGAACTGATGACAAGAACTAGACAAGTGCCAGTGAAACAAGAGATGAGGCGATTGATAGGACACACACTGAGGAAACCTGTTGATAGCATTACAAGGCAGTCCTTGTTCTGGAATCCCCAGAAGCAGAAGTAGACCAAGAAGCACATGGAGAAGAGAGCTGGAAACAGAGGTGAAAATGATAAGGAGAACGTGGAGAGAACTTGAGATGATGGCACGTGACAAGAGGACTTGGCATGTGTTTGTTGAAGGCCTATGCTCCTTTGAGAGTGGAGGGTTATGAATGAATGAACGAAGCTTGAAAACGTACATTAATTTTAAAGTGACTATGTTTATAGGGACATTTACACTGCTTTGAAAATGTAAGTATTATACTTAGTATGTACATCATGTCTTTCATCTTTCCCTCCCAGCTATATAGGGAACCTGGAACTACTTTATGCTTTTAGTTCTCTTTACAAAACTATCAATAAAGCAATCACCAGCCTGTGCAGTGGTGGTTCATGAACTAATCATTCTAGATACTGAGGTTGCCAGCCTCAAATGACTTGGGCGTCCTGTAGCAATTTTCACACATTAAAATTCACATGGTAATATATATATATATATACAAGGGGATTGACATAAGTCTTGGGCCTGACCATGAAGGACATGTCACAGAGAGCTGAAATTTTGTATAGTGTTTATTCCTTTTCAATATAGCCACCGTCTGAATTGACACACTTCTGCCATCTCTGTTTGACCTTGAAAAGACCTTGGGAGTAGAACACCCTATTTTTCAAACTAAACCAGTCATCACATGCCAGTATAACCTCTTCATCGCTGTCAAAATAATTTCCTTTTAGCTGTTTTTTAAGATTTGGGAATAGAAAAAAGTCTGATGGAGCCAAATCTAGAGAATATGGTGGGTGTGGAAGAATTTCAATATTCAAATCGTTGGCTGCTAGCTGCACAAGCCGTGCTTTGTGAGAGGGCGCGTTGTCTTGAAGCAAAGGAAGATTTTGAGTGCGCGTGATCCCTCGTTTCCTGGTCACAACCTTTCTTAGTTTTGTGAGAAGATCTGCATAGTACTGTCCATTAACTGTGTTTCCACGAGGCAGATAATCTTTCAAAAGGACACCTTTGCCATCCCAAAAAAACAGTCAGCATCACTTTTCCTGCAGATTTCTGCGCCCTCGGCTTAACAGGTGTTGGGGAGCCCGGGGTTTTCCATTGCATGCTGGCAATTTTGGATTCGGGATCATAATGGTGTACCCAAGTCTCATCTACTGTCACCATGGTCTCCAAAACAATTTTTGACTGACACTATTTGAGCAACTGTTGACAGCAATTTACCCTCGTTTGCTTCTGTTCACGTGTCAACAGTCGCGGTACCCAGCGTGCACACACTTTTCTCATGTTCAGTCTGTTGTGTAAAATTCTATAAACTGTTCTTTCATTTATTTTTACTCTACTAGCTATCTCCACAATTGTCATTTTTCGATCGTGGTCAATGATTTTCTTCACTCTTGTTGCATTTTCATCGTTGCACTCTGAGGCTAGAATACCAGATCTTGGCAGATCAGCAACATTTGAGCGGCCGCACTTAAACTGTTGACACCAGTTTTTTACCGAAGTATATGAAGGAAAAGAATCACGAAACACTGGTTCCATCTCCCTGTGTATTTCTGTAGGTGTTTTTCCCTGAAACATCAGAAATTTTATCACAGCTCTGGCCTCCTTCTTTTCCATTGTTTTGTCAAATCTTTGGAGCAGCAGATCCGGTCAATAGGGTACATTGCGCCGTGCATCGTAGCGAGAAAACCCATTGAAGAAACAAACGCGTACTTTACACATTCAGTGCAAATATGATGAACTTTAAACGTGCCAAGTTTCATCTTCCTCCTGTGACTCCTTCACAGTCAGGCCCAAGACTTATGTCAATCCCCTTGTATATATATATATATATATGTTAGTTCACGTGTTAGTAATGAAAAATAGAATGAAAAATGCACTACTTACGCCAATCTTGGCTACAGACTTATTGCTCAGATGAATAAAAGAGACGAGTTGGTCTCTTACACTCATCTGAGGTGTCTTTAATTTGACAATAGATTCCCTCTCTGACTCCGTGTGTTTCAGTTTTCCTTAGTCCTGGTTTTCCTTGTTACAATGCTAGAGATTTCCTGGGCTGTTTTTTGTAAGTCCTTTTGGAATACTCTAATAAAAGGTCCAGTCCGATAAAATGAATTCTAACTTGGCAAGTCTGGGTTCTTCTGGCGAGCATGTCTCACAGCAGTTTTTGCACAGTGAAGTATGTTTGAACAAACGCCAAGTTATATTCCCCCTCAATGTTGTTATGAAACAAGTCAGAAAGATCCAATCATTTCAAATCATGCTGGGCGGGTGTGATATTTTCAAAATAGTCCCACGTGAAATAAGGTGCGTGCCTGCAAAGGTCACGTATTATCATATATGGACATCTGATGCCTTGCATACACTCTCACAGGCAGATCGGTAGACACACATGACAACATGGGTAAGCTGTAATACTTATTACTTTATTAAAAAATAATGTTGGTGTATCAAGGATGACCCAGAAGCGCTTATGTCACACTTGTCTGCCCACATGTGTCTCACAGACAGTAATCTTGTTATCTGTCGTATGAGTACGCAAAAACTCTGTATTTGCCCAGCTTGTTAACAAGCGAGTCGCTTATCAGTGGTTTAATCTAAACACGCCAGCGCTCATCTTATCTAGTTGCTTCTCGCAGGCTGGGATAAACAATTGCAAAGAGTGTCACAAATGTTTGAACATACAAACTACTTGCTCCTTAGCTGATAATGAGAAGCACTATCTTGGGACCCCAAGATGCAGCAATAGTGAATGCAGTCAGCGACCCATAGCTGTACTGCTTGCATCAGGACCAGCGAACCAGAGCTGGTCAAGACCGCACTCCACCTCCACGTGGTGGTCCTGGAAACAGTCTGCAGCAGTGCAGTCTGGCTGAGCGAGTGTGGATCGCAATGGGAAGGCAAACCCGGTGTTTCAAGGAGGGGGGGGTTGTGTTTCTTCTCTTCTTATATATATATATATAATGTCACCACTGTTGCAAACCCTCCTCTGTTTAAATGTGTGACCGTTGAAGATTTTCATTGAACGAAGGAAGCTTCCGCTTCCATTGGCCAGTGCATCAATTCATTCATTTTATTTTCTGTATCGTGCTTGATGGTGTATTACGCGAAGATGGGTGTATAATCTTGTGACTATCACAACTGTTGGAACTAGTCAACCTCAATAAATGTGATAAGTCCCTTTTGAGTCCAAACGATTTATTACACATTTTCAGACATCGTACGTTGATCATGAATACATCACATATATAATTTAGAATCCTATATTGAATTAGCTTTCTTTGCATATCAGTCCTTTGTCCCGTAAATCTGAATTACTGTAGGCAGAACGACATAACTATATGCACGCGTGGTTGGTGATCCCAACGACCGACAGTGAGATTATGCGTCTGGCACTAATATAACTAAAACGGACTGTTAATTCATCTCGACTAGGTTTAGTCAATTACTAACCTGTAACATTCATCTTTCTTCATCATAACAGTGGACCGACCCATGTCCATAATAAAATACAATATAACTGTGTGGCACTCCATGCCCGACACTATAAGACTACAAGGACACGTCTTCTCAGTTCGACGGTCATTCAAGAAAGGGTCCCGTCTCTTGGTCACGGTGCGTGACTACCAACGCTGAAACGTCACAGCGTTCAATAGGCTAATAATATTTTTACATTACATTAAACGTTGTAACCCCTAAAATCGCATGCTGCTAACCTCTAGCAGACAATGCCAATTAAACTACCGTAACACCCGGTCCCTAAAAAATGCCGTGCTGAAGTCGGATGTGTCGACCGAAAGGTGCAGATATCACAGCTTAGGCGTAAACAGACACAACGCAACCACCGTCCTTTTCAGGGCGAACGAAGAAGAAGAAAAGCACTACAAAATATGTCTCTGATCCTGTCGGAGTGAAACAGAGATTGTGAAGAGGTCACCTATTTCGTCACAGTCAGCGACCCATAGCTTGACAGCTTGCGTCAGGGTCAGCGAACCAGAGCTGACCAAGCCCCTACTCCACCTCCAAGTGGTGGTCCTGGAAACAGGCTGCATCACTGCAGTCTGGCTGAGAGAGTAGGGATCGAAGAGGGAAGGCTAACCTGGTCCCAAAAATGCCATGCTGAAACCAGATGTGTCGGGCCGAAAGGTGCAGATATCGCAGCGCTTTGCTGTAAACAGCGACACAACGTAACAAACGTCCTTTTCAGGACGAACGCAGAAGAAGAAAGAAGAACCATGGACCTCTGAGCTAGGAAGCCAGTGCACTAACCACTGCGCTACGGTACCGCAGCTTGTAAATATTCTCTTCATAAATATTCTAAAACATGCCAATAGAATGTGCAGTTGCTGTTATACTGTAGGACTATCACATCAAGTTTAGCTCACCTCATTCTGTAACCACTGTTTTCATACATCCTTAATGTTGGCTGACAACATGTTCAATTTCTCATCTCTTTAACATTGATTTTCCTTAAATTATTGGTTTAACACACAACGTTCCAAGACATCAGAACATGTCCACTTGTCAGGCACTTCCAAGCCACACTGCCTCAATCTCTAATGTCAATAATCTACGTCTTTCACTAGTAACATTAATACATTCAATTCCACAGTATTTCAGTGCACAAGATTCATACAGTTCTCAAATAGTTCAGCACTATAACTTGTGTATAAACTTACTTCATTGCAGGTGAAGATATTGTCTTTCTAGCCACAGACATCAACCTTCCAGGAGCAGTGGATTGGGTGATGATGCAGTCCTGTTTCGGACACAATTTTATGCTGGTTTTGGAAAAGCAAGAGAAAATAGATGGCCTTCAAATGTTTTATGCTATTGTTCAGCTCATAGGTACCCGCAAACAAGCTGAGAGCTTTATATACAGGTGAGTTTTGATGTGCTTCGTCTGATTGACTGACTAAATCCTCACCTAAAAGGTGCCATATCTCTGTTGACTCGAGACATTGTGTTTACAACTCACATGGATATGGAAAACACTCAAACTTCACGTTTCCAATCTCCAAAATAAATTGTATTCAACCACACAATAATACTTCCTCTTTGGTCCTCGATTGCTGACTGACAAAGCAACCAGTGACCATCACACCTAGTGGTGTCTTTTAGGACAGCAACAAACTGTCTCCACTTTGCTCGGTCGACTGCCATCCTTTGAGGGGTTCCCCAGCTCTGGTTCTTGCTTAGCATCTCTGCCTCCTCAGTTCTCCACCAGGTGGCTTTTGGCCATCCTTACTTTCGCTTTCCTTCTGGAGTTTTTAGCACGGCAGTTCTGGTTATGTTGTCAGGGTCTCTTCTGAGGAAGTGGCCAACCCAGTTCCAGTGTCTATCCGCTATGATGGTGCGCATGTCCTCTCGATTAGCAGTTCTTGGTTGGTGATGGTGTTCAGCCAGAAAATTTGCAACATTTTCCTTAGGCAGGTTATGTAGAAAGAGGACAGTTTGGACATTTCATTTTCTGTTACTCTCCTGAATTCTGCACCATACAGAAGTACAGAAATTACACAGCTCTCATATACTTTTAATTTAGCATTTGTACTATACTGGGAGGATTTCCAGATGTTGTTTAGGTTGGCGAAGGCTGTTCTGGCTTATTAATTTCACTGCTGATGTCTTTGCTTGTACCGCCATCTGGTGTTACTATGCTTCCTAAATATTTAAATGTGTTTGTATTTTCCAGTTCTTGGTCCCTTATTTTAATGGGCGCAGGATTTCTTACATTTAATGTCATGAACACAGTAATACACTGAGCAATAATGTATGCATATAGAAGATTGTACATCAGCTACGAAAAACAGTCCACTATCTCAGTATCAAAACACTCCTACAGCGGCACTACACATCATCCAAGACCACTGCCACAACTTGTAATCTACTTCAGAGTAAATCACAACACAGTAAGAAAGTACCAGAATGTTAACAGAAATATCTCACAGCACGAACAACCTTCACTCACACAACAGCCTGTGTGCCCAGATCTACTCAAGGAAACACTAGACATCGCTTATACATCTTTGCATCTCATAAGCCAGCAGACGACACTAGTTCACATCTGAAAGACTTGTCTCAAATTCATTCATGCTTTCAAAACACTTATAGACTACTCAAAAGTGTTCAGATGTCACAACATCAGGCTGACTCACAGTATACACTGAACCACTACAACTCAGCTCGACTTCATGTACCCAGTGTCAGAACATTTTCAGGATAACCAAGCGTCCACCTATTTCACAAATAATCAACACAATGTAGCCCCTTATGAATAAATAATGTATAAATTAAAAATGAAAATGGTATGGGATCAGTTTTACAAATTAATGGTACACAGGAAGCACAGGACGTTCCAGAGTTCACCCTCATCTACCAGTTATAAACAGGCGCCAAAGATAATAAATATAGACAGGTTAAAAGAAAAATACTATAAACATTGCAATCACGTTAAAGGATGAGAAACAGAGATAAGATGAGTGATACAGACAGATGACAAAATAAACAACACACGTGATGCCAGGAACAATTACAATAAATATGCAAGTACAAATACAAATCCTAAAAGAAATAAAATATCAGAACAAGAAATTAGACACACAACGAAAGTCAAAAGGAGAAAATGTAATAACAAAACAATAAAATCTTGCTTGAAGCTCCCAATGAAGCACAAGTACTATTCATTACGACATACATTAGTTTTCCTTGACAATAAGCTTTTGCCAGATTTCACCAGGGCTGCCTTTCCTTGGCATCCTTCACCAGTTCTTTTCACATTTTCCTTGTCCTTGTTATATCCATCATTCTTGTCTCCATGTGTTTTGTCAATCTTTCCTCTATTTCATCAACCTAAGTTACAAACAACCTAAGTTACAAACAACCTAAGTTACAAACAACCTAAGTTACAAACAACCTAAGTATAATGTCAAATTAATATTAAGGAGAAGTTGTTGCAATCAGAAGAGCAGAGATGCTAATTTGCCGGTCAGAAAAGTTTTCTTCTTATGAAAACAAGTGAAGAGTTGGCAGAAATCAATATGACAGACCAAAAGATATGATTTTCCTGCAGTTACCAAAAATTCCATACCGTAATCATCATAATATAATGATGAATCTCATTTCTTTACAGATTAGAACTAAATGGCCATCGGCGTAGACTAACATGGGAGGCCGCCCCTCGAAGCATTCATGATGGGATTCAATCAGCTATTGCAAGTAGTGACTGCCTCGTTTTTGACACCAACATTGCACAGCTGTTTGCAGACCATGGGAACCTTGGAATTAATGTCACTATCACTATCTGTGACAGATAGAAAGATTTATTTTGTTTCTGGAATTAATGTATGTTAGTTTGTTTCAGCACAATCCTTCTGGAGACTGTCACGGTTTAATGAAACCACGTCACTGTAAGCATCTTTGTCGTGCACTTATCAGCTGTAACCACATACACTCCCAACAGCAGTTGACTGATGGAAGTCTTCTCTACATGTTTGCATAGCCCTGAGTGAACTTTAGAGACAGAGAGAGGATATATTAACCATTAGCTGATCTTTTGTTTAGACAGTGACCCATAATGCAAAGATATATGTATCGTAAGTGAATTTTTCAAAATAAGAATACTAAAAGCAAGAAGAGTTTTCATGGCATTGGGAAACATATGGAGATCAAGAGAAATAAGTCTTAAGACAAAAATAAGAATCTTCAACTCAAATGTCAAGTAAGTTCTATTGTATGACATGGAGAACAGCAAAAACAACAACTAAAAAGCTACAGACTGTCATAAATGGGTGCTTGCGTAGAATACAAGGAGTGAAATGGTATGACAAGGTTACCAATGTGAAACTGATGACAAGAACCAGACAAGTGTCAGTAGAACAAGAGATGAAAAGAAGATGCTGGCCATGGATAAGACACACATTGAGTCTTTGTTCTGGAATACCCACGGTAAGAGAGGCAGAGGTGGACCAAGAAACACAAGGAAAAGACAACTGAAAATGATGAAGATGTGGAAAGAACTTGAGCTGGTGGCATGTGACAGGAAGACTTGGCATGTGTTTGTTGAAGGCCTATGCTCCTTGGGGAGCTAAAGTGTATTGATTGATTGATTGAAGTGAATCTCTTGTTTGGGCAGTGACCCATAGTGCAAAGATATATCTGTTTTAAGTTAATCTCTTGTTTAGACAAAGATTCATAATGCAAAGTTAATGGTGGCCTAGTTTTCCTGTCAAGTTCCCAGGGTCTCTATCAAGACAAAGAAAGAAGAGTTCTGTGTCTGCAGCCACGACATGTCGTGAGAAGCAGCTACGGTATTGTGCCTGGAGCTAGGAACCCCACCATGTGAAACACATTGCTACAGAAACTGTCACTGGAATAGCACATCATTGCTGTGATTGCATGTAGGCTACTGCAGTGGTGGCTCCGAGCTGTTCTAATTACATGACTATTCAGCATACGGTACTTCCAAGACGATTGGTTGTTTCAACAGGCATTAATTATAGCTAGCTGTAATTTTATGTTCCAGTTTATTTTTTTGTGCTTTTTTTGTTTTAACGGATGTTGTCAATCGATCATATTTAATCAAAAAGTTTGTTGTACTTTTTAATATGGTATCTGTCAGATTTAAAGATTACAGTTGGCAATACTGTATAATGATCTGTAGAACCAGTGCTTACGTAACAGTAATATTGTTTCCAGAATTGTTTTGTTACCACAGCATTGATATATCCTGGTTTATTGTAACTGTATGTCCATGTAATCTCCAGGGTCTCCGTCACATCTAACTCATAAATAAGAATCTTCAACTCACACGTCAAGTCCAGCTCACAAATAACAATCTTCAACTCACATGTTGTCAGACCTATTGTGTGGCTCTGAAACATGGAGTACAACAAAAACAACAGTCAAGAAGTTGCATCCTTTCATAAACGAGTGTTTGCATAGAATTGAACGACTGAAATGGTACAGGGCCACCAACATCAAACTGATGACAAGAAGTAGACTAGTACCAGTTGAGCATGAAATCAGAAGACTACACTGGCAGTGGATTGGACACACATTGTGGAAACATGCTGATAGTATTACCAGACTGGCCGTGATCTGGAATCCCCTGAGAAAAGTTGGATCAGACTGAAAAATGGAGAGAGAAGAGAACTGGTGACAGAAATGATAATGATGAAGACATGGAAAGTCCTTGAGCTGATGTCATGTGACAGGAAGATGGCGTGTGTTTTTTTGAAGGTCAAAGATTCCTTGGGGAGCTAAAGGTTATTAATTGATTAATTGCCACCTGGTTGTATAGAAATCAGAACCAGTAATGGGTAGGAAAAAATAGAACCACTTTTCCTACTGACCTTACTATAAAAGGCAGCCAAAGGTTATATGTAAAGTTAGCAGTCTCATCACTTAACACTTTCAGCACCAGTATGATGTATGCCGTATGGCATAAATCTTTACAATATTTGTTGCTATGCCGTACGCCACGGAAGTAGCGCGATTTCTCGTTCCAATTCACCTATATGATGTATGGCGTACGTCCTATTTTAAAAGCACCAGAACTCTTCTGTTTACAAACGTATTGGCAATTGCCGGGCATAATCGGATTCAGCATTGAAAAATCTGGCCACTAAGCTTGAAACGAACAAAATATTTTACTGCTAGCGAATACGGTAGAACTGATAATAGTGATTTTACAAAAGCGAAAGTACAAACATAGACGCTGCCGTACCACCGAACCATAAACATTTTGTGGAAAAAGAGCACGAAAATTCTTGTTTGAGTTGAATTTATTCAACTTGAATGATTCTGACAACTCTTTTTACTGAGAATCTGGTAATCTTTACCTTTTGTGCCGTCGAGTATGTTTAATATGTGTATTTTCGTACCATTTAGAGTTAAGGTTGAGGTAAGGTTTAGGGTTACCCTAATTCTAACTTAATACACATATTATACATACTCGACGGCACTAAAGGTAAAGATTACCTAGATGCAGGGTCAGAGTATACTTTTAATGGGTTTCCTTTTACGATAAACTGTTTACAGTCAAATTAAAAATATGACCTCTAAAATTACAATTATCCTGTCGTTCAGGGGAACGAACTAAGCTGAAAATGGTGTTGTCATTTGGAATTGCTGCAGACACCAACACTACAGCAGCGCCTAAAATGTTTTTTTGCGCAGACGTTTAAAGGGACATGGTGCAGCCTTGATGCCATGCTCATGAACGAATGAAATGGGAGGAGAAGAAAATAGATACCATCCTTGCTTTGTAAAAATGATGCCATGATTGCTATATGGGTCTTTTGTAACTAAAATTGATGCCAGTTGTTCCTTTGTGATTATAAAATTGATACCATTAGTTCTTTTGTAACTGTAAAAGAATTATACCATTAGTTCTTAATGGCTGTAAAATTGATACTGTTAGTTCCAATGTCGCTGTAAAATTGATATATCATTGTTTTATAACTGTGAAATCAGCACTTTCTGTTCTGTGAGGCTGTAAAGATGTTGCCATCATTGCTTTTGTAACTGTAAAATTTATACCAGTGGTTGAATGTCTCTGTTCAGTTAATTAGGAGAATTTTTTTAAGGAAAGTTACAGACTTTCATAAATGGGTAGAATAGAAGGATTGAAATGGTATGACAAGATCACCAGTTTTGAACCAGTGACAAGAACCAGACAAGTGTCAGTGGAACAAGAGATAAGAGGAAGATGCTAGTGATAAATAGGACACACATTAAGGAAACCTGTTGATAGTGTTACAAGGCAGTTTTTATTTTGGAGTCCCAAGTCTATGAGAGTTAGAGGAAGACTGAAAAACACATGTAGAAACAAATTAGAGACATAAATAAAAGGGGTGAAGATGATATGGAAAAACCTCAAGCAGACGGCACAGGACAGGACTTGACATGAGTTTGTTGAAGGGTAATCAATGATTAGTCATGTCAATATTTTTTGAATGAATTCATAGTTTAATACTTTCATAAAAATGAAGGGTCTCCTTGATTTGTGGTATGAATATTTATGGCTGATATTTCGGTTTATGCTTAAAGTGGTCCTCCAATGCGTAATATTGCATTGTGGCATGAAAAAGGAAAGAATATCTAACAAACAAATGGATGACAGACCAGCCCTGCAAATGTCTTGTCCAGTGACAAATATTTGATTATTGTGATCCCCTGAATTTCTACAAAATCTTCCATCTAGGCACAAACTGATCTTGCCAGAAGATAAAACTATGACCGGTAGTTGTTGTTTAGAAGAGGTATTTGAAAATTGTGATTAAGGTGATCATTCTTTCTCTTCCTACTTTCCCCTTTTATTTCTTCTTCGTTGGGACCTACGAAGCTCCACAGTATTTCATAACGCTCTAACCTAACCTCCACAACTACTGACTTGACAGTATTTTATAAGTACAACAATCTAACCTAACCTCCACAACTACTGACTTGACAGTATTTTATAAGTACAACAGTCTAACCTAACCTCCACAACTACTGACTTGACAGTATTTTATAAGTACAACAATCTAACCTAACCTCCACAACTACTGACGTGACAGTATTTTATAAGTACAACAATCTAACCTAACCTCCACAACTACTGACGTGACAGTATTTTATAAGTACAACAATCTAACCTAACCTCCACAACTACTGACTTGACAGTATTTTATAAGTACAACAATCTAACCTAACCTCCACAACTACTGACTTGACAGTATTTTATAAGTACAACAATCTAACCTAACCTCCACAACTACTGACTTGACAGTATTTTATAAGTACAACAATCTAACCTAACCTCCACAACTATTGACTTGACAGTATTTTATAAGTACAACTATTGACTTGACAGTATTTTATAAGTACAACAATCTAACCTAACCTCCACAACTACTGACGTGACAGTATTTTATAAGTACAACAATCTAACCTAACCTCCACAACTACTGACTTGACAGTATTTTATAAGTACAACAATCTAACCTAACCTCCACAACTACTGACTTGACAGTATTTTATAAGTACAACAATCTAACCTAACCTCCACAACTACTGACTTGACAGTATTTTATAAGTACAACAATCTAACCTAACCTCCACAACTACTGACGTGACAGTATTTTATAAGTACAACAATCTAACCTAACCTCCACAACTACTGACTTGACAGTATTTTATAAGTACAACAATCTAACCTAACCTCCACAACTACTGACTTGACAGTATTTTATAAGTACAACAATCTAACCTAACCTCCACAACTACTGACTTGACAGTATTTTATAAGTACAACAATCTAACCTAACCTCCACAACTACTGACTTGACAGTATTTTATAAGTACAACAATCTAACCTAACCTCCACAACTATTGACTTGACAGTATTTTATAAGTACAACAATCTAACCTAACCTCTACAACTATTGACTTGACAGTATTTTATAAGTACAACAATCTAACCTAACCTCCACAACTACTGACTTGACAGTATTTTATAAGTACAACAATCTAACCTAACCTCCACAACTACTGACTTGACAGTATTTTATAAGTACAACAATCTAACCTAACCTCCACAACTACTGACTTGACAGTATTTTATAAGTACAACAATCTAACCTAACCTCCACAACTACTGACTTGACAGTATTTTATAAGTACAACAATCTAACCTAACCTCCACAACTACTGACTTGACAGTATTTTATAAGTACAACAATCTAACCTAACCTCCACAACTACTGACTTGACAGTATTTTATAAGTACAACAATCTAACCTAACCTCCACAACTACTGACTTGACAGTATTTTATAAGTACAACAATCTAACCTAACCTCCACAACTACTGACTTGACAGTATTTTATAAGTACAACAATCTAACCTAACCTCCACAACTACTGACGTGACAGTATTTTATAAGTACAACAATCTAACCTAACCTCCACAACTACTGACTTGACAGTATTTTATAAGTACAACAATCTAACCTAACCTCCACAACTACTGACTTGACAGTATTTTATAAGTACAACAATCTAACCTAACCTCCACAACTATTGACTTGACAGTATTTTATAAGTACAACAATCTAACCTAACCTCCACAACTATTGACTTAGACAGTATTTTAAAAGTACAACTGTCTAACCTAACCTCTACAACTAGTCTATTGACTTGACAGTATTTTATAAGTACAACAATCTAACCTCCACAACTACTGAATTGACAGTATTCCATCAACACAGCTGTGTATGATTATGAATAAAATAAACAGTCAACTATTGACTTGACAGTATTTTATAAGTACAACAATCTAACCTAACCTCCACAATTTGAGGATTTTTCTATTGACTTTGACAGTAACTTTTTGAAGTACGTCGACCAACTAACCTCCTGACACCCAGCTGCAATGGGTACCTCCGAAATCGGCGAGTATTTGCCTGAATGGCGAGGGACACCTGTCTCTGTACAAGAAATAAAGGGATACTCACGTAAAATCAATGTCAGGTTAGACATAAAAAATAATAACAGAACACGCCTCGAGTATTAATTATGAATAAAAAAAAGTCAAAAAAAAAAACAAAAAAATGTGATGGTAGCCGTTCTTATTTATTTTGCCATTTTATAAATCCTTAGAGCTCTTGATGACGTCTGTTTTTATTTTCTTCTCATGGCATGTGACCAGTTTATCAGTATTTCTCTCGGTCTTCCTTTTATTTTTTTTTAAACTGCATTGAATTTACCTGTTATCTGTAGATTTAAGACGCTGGCGATAGATAGGACAACATTGAAGAAACCTGTTGATAACATTACAAAGCATGCCTAGTTCTAGAACTCCCAGGTTAAGAGAGGCGGGTGGAGACCAAGAAACACATGGAGAAGAAAACTGGAGACGGAAGTGAAAATGATGAGCAAAATGTGGAAAGAGCTTAAGCTGAAGACACATGACTAGAGGACTTGGCATGTGTTTGTTGAAGGCCTATGCTCCTTGGGGAGCTAAAGGGTATTGATTGATATCAGGCATTTTCCTGTTATTGTTATGTGCTCCAAGAACTTTGATAGTCTGCTTTGAGCATCATGTTATTTCTCTGAAAAAGTTTTTTTTTTTTTTGTGTGGTGGCTGTTCAAATTATTTGTTGTATACATCTGAATAATTACATCTTTGTTGCCTCAAATTTTCACTTTTTAACACCTTTGTTTATTGTTGAGCTTTTGTTTATTGTTAAGCATGCACAGACTGTAGCAATATGTAGCACTGCGATATTCTTCTACTCATATCTGCTATTGTTTCCATTGTCAGTGCAGTGTATTATTAACCAGACAAATACGAGTGGAACAAGGGGTGAGAAGAAAACGCTGCTGTTGGATAGGACAGTAGACCTTATTGATAGGACAATAGACCTTATTGATAGCATTACAAGGCGGTCATTGTTCTTAATTTCCCAGGGTAAGAGAAATACAGGTGGGCTAAAAACACATGGGAGCCGCAGTGGTTAGTGCACTGGTTTCCTAGCTCGGTGGTCCATGGTTCGATCCCCAGTTGAAGTGAGATTTTTTAGACTGCAAACGGCTCCGGGGTCCACCCAGCCTCATGAATTGGGTACCAAAACAACTCTGGGAAGGTTAAGGCGGCGGCGTGATGCTGACCACATCACCCCTAGTGTGCCGACGGTCAAGAAAATATGGGCCTAACATCATATTCCCAATATGCCTCAATGGGCGTGTAACGGGATCCTAGACCTTCTTTACCCTTAAAAACACATGGAAAGAGAAATTGGTTACTGTTATGAGAGGATTAAAGTGACATGGAAAGGGATTGAAATAATGGCACAGATCAGAAAGGCTTGCAGGGAATCGGTTGAAGTTTGATGCTCTATAGTGAGCTACATTGCAATGATAATAACAACAATGATAATAACTACCAGACATCACTAAGGAAATAACTCCCACACTCCTCCCAACCCCATGGGAACAACATCAAAATTTCAGTATTAAGACCTCCATAACTACCACCTGCCCCATGGGAGAGCTAAATACTCTCCAAAGGAAAATAGCAGCATGTGACATGATTGAAGAACTATACCCCAGAGAAGCATGGATCCAAGTATATACTGATGGATCTGCAACCAGAGCAGTGAAGAACGGAGGCGCAGGAGTTTATGTGGTCTATCCAGACAAAGAAAATGAATCCACCTGTTCACCTACTGGAATATTCTGTTCAAACTATGCTGCTGAAGTACAGGCCATAAGCATTGCTGCAGGAATAATAAATAACACAATAAGCCAATGTCAGCAGGTTGTATTCCTTACCGATGCAATGTCAGTTCTGCAAGCCCTCAACAGTGATAAACTGCCAGAATTAAACAAAGTCCTATGCGAAGTAAATATCAAAAGAAGGGTAGTGCTACAGTGGATACCATCACACTGTGGCATACCAGGAAATGAGAGAGCAGATAAGTTAGCAAAAGAGGGAGCAACACAGGAACAAAAAGAACAAACAATCACATTCCAGGAAAAGACCCTTATCAAGGCCATCAGGAAAATTGATCAACAAAGAGACAACTATCAATATCTTGATCGAGCAAAACAGGTGATCCTGTTCCGTATGAGAACAGGACACAACAGACTGAACAGTCACTTATACAGACTGAGATTGGTCCCATCACCCCTATGTACGTGTGGACAGGCAGCACAGACAGCCGAACGCATCCTGCAAGACTGCCACATGCTTAGTCAATTGCGAACTGAACATTGGCCCACAGAGACGCACATCCACACAAAGCTGTTTGGGAGTCTTGAAGAACTTTCAACCACAGCAACATACATCCAGAAAACCGGACTTCTTGTGTAGACATTTCTAAACAACAGCGAACGAGAAGAAGAAGAAGAAGATAACAACAATAATAATACAGGTCTATATTCTTTTATCCAAACGCTCCAAAACCCAAATATTTTGAAAATTGAAAGTTTCTTTCGCCGACTGGGCTAGTTTTCGATCACAATTTGGGTGATTTTTAAACACATTTTGAGCGACTTTTAGCGATTTTTCAAACCAATTTTGGGCTACTGTTTGAATGCAATGTGGGTGATATCTGGAAACCAAAAATATCGGGTATCCAAAACGGAGCTGCCCACCAAGGATTTCAGATACAGACGTGTACTTTGGTTTTAAGAACCATCTTCATTGCACACAGACGACTCCATTATTGTTCCAATCTCCTCCCTTAAATCACAACGGGGGATCTCAACACCGACGAGGATCCAAGTGTGTGTATACAGGAATCACACATTCCATAAATATTTTTGTGGTGGGTAGGTTTCCTAATTTTGTAAATTTTGCCAAGGCAGCGGCTTTATTTGGCCTACTCTTTAAGATTTCCAACTGCCAAGGGATTTTTAACTTGCACATGAGCCTCCTATTTTTTTTCGCCCTTATCCGAGAAGGCTAGGCATTCGATCTTACTACCAATGAGATCAGGGGGGAGGAGAATGACATCATTAGATAACCACTGGTTCTGAACAAATTGCCATCAAATATATTCCCTGTACCTTAACAATTAGAGGCAGACACCATACCTGTTAGCCACTCCGACCCCCAGACCTGTACTTTATAATGCCTTAGAGAACTGATGCTGCCTTAGCTAGTATTGACTTTTACAGAATATAGTCCTGTCACTCAGTCAGTACCCTTTACCTCTCCAAGCAGTACAGGCCTACAACTTATTCCTGTCAAATCTTTCTATCATGTGCCATCATTTCAACAAATTTCCACCAAGTCGGAGTGGCTAAGAGGTATGGCGTCCGCCTCGAGTTCTAGAGGTACCAGGTCCGATTCCCAGTTGAGTAAAAATAATTTATCGAAGAAATTTTTTTCAGAACCAGTGGTCCTAATGATGTCATACTCCCCCCTGGTCACCTGGGTTGTGAGATCAGATGCCTAGCCTTCTCGGATAAGGGCGAAAAAATAGGAGGTCCCGTGTGCAAGTTGCGCACGTTAAAATTCCCACAGCAGTTGGAAATCGTAAAGAGTAGGCCTATCAGGCAGCTGCCCTGGCAAAATATAAAAATTAGAAACCTACCCACCACAAAAATATTTATAGAATGTGTGATTCCTATACACACACACTGGGATTCTCGCCGGTGCTACGGAGTTCGTTTACTGTGTTCGTTCCTCCTTGTGTGATCTAAGAGAGGAGATCGGAGCACCGATGGAGTAGTCCATGTGCAATGAAGATAGTCCTCAAACAAACCATACACCCAAGCCCTTATATCATATGCCATCATCTCAAGGTCTTCCCATATCGTCCTCGTAATGTTCATTTTTGTCACCAGTTCTCTTCTCATTGTATTCTTTGGTCTACTTCTACTACTCTGTGGATTCCAGAACAAGGACTGCCTCGTTATGCTATCAACAGGTTTCCTCAATGTGTGTCCTATCCCATCGCTAACATCTTCTTATCTCTTGCCCCACTGGTATTTGTTTCATTCATGTCACCAGTTCCACATTGGCAACTTTGTTGTACCATTTTAACCCTTTTTTTTCTATGAATTTGAGTCTATAACTTCTTGGTTGGGAGCCACGCTGGCATAATGGTTACCACACTGTGCTGGCGATCGGGTGATCCAGGTTTGCGCCCTGGCGAGAACATTTGAAGGGGTGCCTTCGACTGGATTAATTTGCGTCCTTGCGAAGACATTTGAAGAGTGCCTTCGACCAGGGGACTGGAATAACCCGAGCGGCTCCTGGGCACAAACCCTCAGTGGATGGGAAGGAAAGTCCATAGGCTCCCCTTTTGTTTTGGTTCTTCATGTTTCTGAGCCATACAATAGTACTGACTAAACTGACTTGATATTTGAGGTGAAGATTTTTATTTTTATGTTCAACTTCATTTCTCTTGATTACCCGGTACTTTATATTTCCCAATGCAGTGAAAGCCCCTCTTGCATTTTGGATCCTTATTTTGATATCCCTGTCTATCCCTCCAACTCTGTATTGCTGCCAAGATATGTGTATTATTCTACATCTTGTGGTGTTTCTTCAAGTGCAATCTTGTTATCATTTCCTGCATTTACTCTCAGTGTGTTCGTCTTTTCCCTTTAGTTAATAATACATAACTTTTCATTATACTATATATTTAACTGTAATATACAATATTATAATTAAAGCACCATTGTTACTGTATAGTATGCTACAGGTCTGGTCCCTCAGGTTTACTGCGTTAATTTTATTTTCTTTGAGTATTCCCAGAAATGAAGAGGCTGACAGATTGGCAAGTGAAGGTGAAAAGCTACCTCAACTTGACACAAGCATAACTTATGAAGAGGCCAAGAATTTTATCAAGAGCAGATACAGGACAAAGTGGGAAGCGGACCATTCAGGCCACCCAAAAAAATGATACAAATTACCAGCTCTTCAGAAGTAAACAACCGGTAATCTTCAGACTTTACACAGGTCACAACAGTTTGGGATACCATCTATTGTTTTTTTTCGTGGATGTGTCATCCTGTAAAAAAACTTTTTACCACAAAAAAACTACAAGCGCTATCATCATCTCATCATCTCAGCCCGTAACCGGTCATGGGTCGTAGGGGTGCCATGGTGGAAGCATCAGCAGACAGGGTCCTCCACTGCTCTCTATCCTCAGCAATGCGTACAAGTGTGGAAAAACCGTGTCCTGCCCATTCTTTGATGTTATCAGCCCAGGATTTTCTGCCTTCCTCTTCTCCGTTTACCTTCGACTGTTCCCTGAAGGATCGTTATCGAAAGGGAGTCATGACGAGTTACATGCCCAAACCAGGCAAGCTTTTGACGTTTCACTGTTGACAAAAGTGGTTCTTGGTGGCCTGCATAGGTGTTTATCTTCTCTCTAACATAGACATTTGTTTTGTGCTCTTTATAGCAAATGCGCAAAATTCTTCTATAACATTTATGCTCGAAAGCCTGAATCCTTCGCTCCGTATCTGCAGTGAGTGTCCAGCTCTCACACCCATACAAGAGAATAGATAATACAAGTGATTTGTATAATTTGATCTTCACAGGAAAACTGATGTTACTTTTCCAGATCACATTCAACCTTGTCATGGCAGCTGAGGCCATCTCAAGTCTTGTCTTGATTTCTTTAATTGATCTTCCATCACTGCATATAGTGGACCCGAGATATTTAAAGGTGTTAACTTCTTCTAACGTTTGCCCATTTAACGTAATGTTGGTCGGAACATGTTTCTTATGGCTATTCACCAATATCTTGCTTTTTTCTATATTAATTTCCATCCCATACGTTCTTGTTACTTTCTCCAGTCTAGAGGTAAGGTCTTGAAGTTCTGATTCTGATCCAGCTATCAGATCAATATCATCAGCAAAACGTAGGTTGCACAGAGGTCGGCCTCCAATCGATATGGTTGATTTATAATCGTAGAGAGCCTCCTGCATAATATGTTCTAGATAAATATTAAAGAGCACTGGGGACAGGATACATCCCTGCCGAACTCCTACAGTTGTTTTGAAAAATTCTCCAATGTCGTTGCTTGCAAAAACAGCACTGCTTGCGTCCTTGTATAGTGCTTCAATGATATCTATGATGTTGGTATCAAAATTGAATTTTTCATTACTTGCCATAAGCCTTCATGCCAGACTCGATCGAAGGCTTTTGTGAAATCGATGAAGTTATGGTATAAATCGTGTTGATGTTGGAGATGTTTTTCGATAAGTAATCTAATATTGAAGATTCTGAGGTACTTCTTTTTGGTCTAAAGCCAGCCTGTTCCTCTGACAAGATTTCTTCTGATTTCTGTTTTATTCTGTTCAAAAGTATCCTTAACATCACCTTACTTGGATGACTAATAAGGCTAATGGTTCTGTAGTTCTTGCACATTTTTTAGATTTCCTTTCTTTGGAAGCGGTATTACTAATGACTGCGTCCATTCTTTTGGCCATTTTTTTGTACTCCATATCTTCTGGCAAATTGTTGTCATGATTTTTACTATATCTGGTCCTCCACATTTCAAGAGCTCTGCTGGGATATTATCCACACCCGGTGACTTCCCTCCTTTCATCGAACATATAGCCTCTTCCACTTCTTCCCATAATATTGCTGCATTTCCGAGTTCCCTGTTTTCGCACTTAATGTTGTTTAATATGCCTAAGTCAGTGTCAAGTTTACAGTTATATAATTCTTTACAATATTCTGTCCATCTTCTCATTACAGCTGTTTTTTCATTGAGCAGAGCCCCATTGCTATCTTCTATGACAGTTACCCTGGGCTGTTGGGGTTTTGATAGTTTTCTTAATGTGTCAAAAGCTGCCTTGCTGTTACCTTTTATTAGCCCCGTATTAATGGACTCACATTGATCAGCTACCCATTTTTCTTTGGCCTGTTTCATTTTCTTCCTAATATTTTTATTCACCATACTGTATTGCCATGCTGCTTCAGGAACCTCTTTCTTAACCTTTTTCATTTCCCGCCGTGTATCACATAACTTCAGAATGTCATCTGTAACCCATGGTTTTTTTATTTTCTTTCTTTTACCAAGTATTTCCTGATTCAATGAGCACGTCTTTCATGTTCTCTGTGATTGAGTTGATATCATCCTCCAAAAAGTTGAGAGCTGCGAATTTTCCTCCAACAGTTGCCTCAAAGATTCCTGCGATTTCTGGATCTTTCAGTTTGTCTAAATTGAATCTTAACTGAGAACATCTGTTTTGATTATAGTTCTTTTTAAGTTTAAACTTGAGCGTCATCAATACCATGTCGTGATCACTACCAATGTCGGCGCCAGGAAAAGTCCTAGTCTTGGCTTTATTAATACTGGACTTGAATCTTTTGGATACAAGAATAAAATCAATTTGGCCATGTATCTCAGTTTTTGGGGCATGCCACGTTGTTCTTCTTGATAACTTGAGGAAATAGTGTATTTGCAATGGTTAGTTTATAGTTGTTGGCAAATTCTAGTAGCCTTAGTCCTCGATCGTTAGTTTCACCTGTCCCAAATCTCCCCACTGTACCAGCCCAGTGACCGTATGCATCTGGCCCTATTTTAGCATTCCAATCACCTAACACGATGAGAAGATCTTTCTTTGGAATTTTCTTAATTGCTTCATCCAGATTGTCATAAAATGTATCAATTGCCTCATCCTCATAGCGCTATGGATAAGTCAAATATAGAAAATAAATCAACTCAGCCGCCCAAGACAGATGAAGGTCCTCTGGAAAGGAGGTGCATGAAGCAACTCAGAGAAAGCCGAAAGGAGTCTGGGTTGCCGACTAACCTTTTTTTTATCTAGGAAAATCTTCAAGATTGGCACTTGGAACAGATAGGCAAGAGGAGGTAGATCACATGGAGAAGAGAACAGGAGACAAGTGAAAATGATGAGGAAGATGTGGAAATAACTTGAGCTGATGTCACGTGACAGGACTTATCATGTGTTTGTTGAAGGCCTATGCTCCTTGGGGAGCTAAAGGGTATTATTTGTTTGATCAAAAGATTAAAGGTACTTTTCACATTCCCAGTGAAAACCCAAGTGGCTTCCTTACACAAATTTAGTTTACTGCATAAGAGAGGAACATGATATTTTTTTTGAAGTGACGTTAAGATATTAACATATTTTTTCTGAAGTGACGTTAGATAGGAACATGATTTTTTTTTTTTTTGAAGTGACGTTAATATAGAAACATGATATTGTTTTTTTAAGTAGGAACATATTTTCTTTGAAGTGACGTTAAGATAGGAACATGATATTTTCTTTGAAAATACGTTAACATTCGCTGAAATATCATTTAGTTTGAATTTTCCACCATACTCTTGATGGATTTACAGGAAGAGATAGTACATATCAGATAAAAATTATACATAGCCTGAACTTATTCCAAATACTTTGAAATGTGAAAACAGCCATCATTAAATAAAGTACATCTCTAGAGAGCCCAGTGTTTCCCATGTAGACACCCACACCCCCTGGGTTACCTACCACTAACACAGAAATATCATTAAGAGATTTTAGCATTTATATTGTTTAACACCAGGGTTGTGGAGTCGGCCACAACATTTTCCGACGCCTGAAATTTTATAAATCTGACTGACTTCTGGCTTCGACTGCAGTTTTTTAATAGTCATATGGCATAACATTCATTGGAAAACAAATGTCTTAGAAAACTCATGAACATCAGTTGGAAAGAATTCAAGACTAATCGACAAATAAGAGAAGACTAGGCAGAAATATGTCTCCAACTATATAAGGAAAAGATGATGGTCATATATCGGTCATGTACTACGAATGCAAAACAACAGAATACCACTGCAGGCGCTCACTTGGGTTCCTGAGGGTAAGAGGGAAAAAGGAAGACCAAAAGAAACACTTAGAAGAACAATAATAAGAGAAGGAAGAACGTTGGAATTAAATAATGTGCAAGAGCTAAGAGGAGTGGCGTCACAACGAATAACCTGGAGAGCACTGATTTCTGCCTTATGCACCGTGTTTGGTGTTTAACACATTAACTACCGCAAGCCGCTGTCAGCGGCTCACAAAGTACAGTAGAACTCCATTTATCCGAACCCCATGGGACCGAGCATCGTTCGGATAATCAAATGTTCGGATAATTGGATTACATAATGTATCGAGTACATGTACACATATTTCTAAAAATAATTAACCAACTTGTACTGTAATAATAATACCCACACTGTATTAGATCACTGTATCACCAAAATCTTTTATTACACTGCAGTGCATGTACTACTTGTATTAATTATTTTTGTTAAGAAAGAGAAATGTTTTCAAAATAACATTACAAACGATTCAAAACCAGGCACAACTTACGTATATATGTACTTGCACAGATGTAGCCCACTATTTAAAATAATGAGGAATCCTCTTTTGCACCAAACTGGATAGTCTCCTTTTGGCTGCTAAGTCCCACATTCTCTTCAACAGCAGAAGCTGTGTAGGACAGCTGTCATCTTCTTGCTCGTACCAAGCCATCGCTGTTTCTAGTGCTATAAAGGCCTCTTCAGGACTTGGTCGACGTCATAATCTACAAGTACATCATGTACTTCTGAGGAGTCTTCATCATCGGTCACTACATGTATTTGGTTTTCTTCTTGAACAAAAGACAAAATTTCTTCGTCATTCAAAAACTGAAAACCAGAATCATTATCATCTTCTAGCCACATGTGTGCATCATCTTTGTCACAGTCCGAAAATCTGGGCATTGCTTGAAACAGTTCCACAACTTCATTTATACAATCATCATTTGTGTCCACTGCAGTAGTTTCATTTCCTCCTTTTTTCCCAAGCAATCTACTCCAAGCCTTGTTGAGATTATCTTGTGACAGGGTGGTCCAAGCATCAGCTAACATATAGCAGCAGTCTTTGAGATTAAGCTTTTTGGAAAACGCCACCACACTTTCTTCATCTTCAGCCAACAATAAACGACGCAGGACTTCCTTCTTGTACATCTTTTTAAGCTTTGCTATAACACCCTGATCCATTGGTTGAATCATTGCTGTTACATTGGGAGGCAGAAAAATTACTTTAAAATTTGCATCAACTGCATCCAATGTATCCGTCTCTGGATGAGATGGTGCATTGTCCAGTAGAAGAATTACTTTTCCAGTTTTCTTTTCTTGTTCTCTCAACCTCTTCACATTTGGGATGAACTGATTTGTATACCAATCAAGAAATATTTCACTATTCATCCAAGCACTCTTCTGTGCTTTGTAACACAATGGGAGACATGTCACATTCTTTAAACAACGTGGTTTTTTGGCTTTGCCGATCATTAGCACCGGTAAACGATGACTTCCACTGGCATTCGCGGCTACCAAAATTGTTACTCTCTCTTTGCACTTTTTAAACCCAGGGGCAGCTGCTTCGCGCTGAGATGCATGTGATTTTTGAGGCAATGATTTCCAGTATAAGCCAGTCTCATCGGCATTATACACATCATCGAGTGAATAACCTTCTTCTTCCAAAAAAGCCAAGAATGTTTCTTTAAAATTTTTAGCGGCAGTTGCATCGCTAGATAAAGATTCCCCTTGAATCTCCAATTCTCGTATGCCATGACGAGATTTAAAGTTTCTTAACCATCCCTGGCTAGCCTTAAAGTCAGGAGGACCGTCAAGTTGATTGTTGAACTGAAGTGCCTTTTCACACAACAGAGAACCAGAGATAGGTTCCCCTTTCAAACCATATATACAAAGCCTCTTCCAATTTCACATCTTTCGCATTTCTCATGGTTTTACGTTTCTTCGACCCATTTTCACTATCAAATTTCGATGCAAAACTCATAATTTTATCCTTGTTACTTTTGATGTCAGAGACGGTAGCTTTCCCAACATTGAAAATCTCTCGCAAGTGAAGACACAGTTTCACCTTGTCCTAGTCTCTTGATAATTTCTGTTTTCGTTTCAATTGACAAAACATTGCGGTTCCTTTTATATGCTTTAGGCCTACTGGAAGATGCCATATCGCACAGAGAAATACTTGTACACCAAAATTATTCTGCTGTAGTAGCAGACACAATTATTTTAAGTTGAACTGTCTGTTTAGCCAGTGTTCTACCTAGAACGCACACGTACACTGGATTGGTAAACCAGATATTAACTGACTTTATAATCTAACTGACTTCCTGTACGTAAGCGACCGACCATTAGCCATCCCATTCTCTACAAATTGTTCGCACACATTTGAAGTTTGCCGCATCAAAAGATTCAGAATTTTAGTCTAACGTGACTGTGGCATCTGATTTTTTTTTTTTCTGGAAAAAGTGTTCGGATAATTGGATGTTCGTATAATTGGGGTTCGGATAAATGGAGTTCTACTGTAATCAGATTTGGACCGCAAGCCGCTCAGAGCGCCAATCTAATTTTAGTAATAAAACGAATGAAAAATGTACTGAAACACTCTCTGATCTGGTTCGAGATTTTAAGTTGCCACCGGAAAACAAATTCCCAAAGCATGGTTGTTGTAGAATACTGGAAAATTGATATTATGTTCATATTTTTCAGCGTTTTGGGTTAGTTACAAAATCGTGTAAAACTGTTTACCGTGGCAACTAGTGATAGGACTACAAAAAATGCGTGTACATCTCGTCTAACGGCTGAATAGGATAGAAATGTGTTTCAACAATTGACTGATAGATCTAGCGACGAGGACAAGAGTGAAAACGGTGTGCACATTGATTGTAATTTTAATAGAGATGGGGCGCAAGCAGTTATAATTGTAAAAATATTGCAAGTCCTCGGCGATCGGAGGGCCGTTAAATAGCAACAACCTCTATTAGAGTTACAACCGGTGTTTATTGTAATAGTACATTCATTTATCTTTAAAATGACGTGTAATTCATAAAAATCTGTAAACAATTACGAAAACTACAGCTTACTTTGTGCAAACACCTACAGGGTGAAAATGGGAAAAAATTTAATTCGGCCACAGTGTGTTTTTCAATTAGGTAGTTAATGTGTTAAAGAATTTATTATTATTATAACATTCGGAGTTGGAGTTCTGACATAATTTGCAGACTCTAATTCCATGGCTTCGACTCCACAGCTCTGTGGCTAGAAGTTATATTGAATATAGGCTTGAGATATCGATTTATGAGAAATAAAAAAAAGTTATCATGCTGCTTTTGTTGAGTTTTTTTAATTTCCCTGTTAGTTTCTTTGTGCTGTTGTACAGGTCCCTCATATTTCCTTTGGCTGCAGCTTCCCTTGCCAACTCTTCAATATACTTCCTCTTGTCTCTTTTGATGTTTCTTCTTTGTACACTTCATGAGCCTTGGCTTTGGAGCTTCTGTTTAAATCTGCTTTCTTGTTTTTCCTGTCTTCTATCTTGGTAATGGTTTCTGTTGTTATCCATGCTTTGTGCTGATTTTCTCAGTACTTCTTCACATGTCTCGTTCCATATATTTTTCACTTGTTGCCATGGTCTTCCATATCTGCTTCATCTTCCAGCTATTGGAGTTCTTGGTATTTGTTGGATACTGTGATTGAAAATGTGTCTCTTATTTCCTGATTTCTTAGATATCCCACATTAAACTGTTGTAACTTTCTTGAGTTTTAATTTTGTTTTAGCCAATAGAAGATGGTGGTCTGATACCACATCTGCTCCTCTACATACTTTTACATCATGCAATGATGACCTAAACTTCTTACTTATGCATATGTGATCAATCTGATTCTCAGTTCTGTGATCTGGTGATATCCATGTTGCTTTATGTATTCTTTTATGTGGAAATATGCTTCCTCCTAGTTGATTTGAAGCACAGAAGTAAGCTAATAGTTCCCCATTCTCGTTCATCATACCTAATCCATGATTTCTTCAAAGCCGGTTTTGTCTGTTCCTACTTTCGCGTTTAGGTCCCCCATAAAAATAGTGATGTCCTTTCTTTTCTTTTTGTCTAAGACATTTTGTAGTTTGGTGTAAAAGTCTTCTTTCTCAGATTCTTCTTTATCGTTTGTTGGTGTATAACACTGGATGATGTTTATATTTACTTTCTTTTTGGCGGATTTAAACCTTGCTGTTATAATTTGGCCCATTGCTTCTCATTCTATAAGTGCCTTCTGTGCTTCCCCTTCACTGTGGTTGGCTCTTTCCTCCTCATGTCCTGAGGACAACACCATTTCTCCTGTGATCAATCTCCTCCTCTCTATGCCCTTCCACCATGTCTCACATAGACCCAGGATATCAATCCTGTAATTTGTCATTTCTGCTACTACCTGTACAGTTTTCACATGCGAACTTTCCAGGTGCCAATCCTGGAGATTTTCCTAGATGAAAAAAGGTTAGTCGGCAACCCAGACTCCTTTCAGCTTTCTCTAGGTTGCTTTATGGGCCTCCTTCTGTCTTGGGCGGCTGAGTTGATTTATATTCTGTATTTGACTTTCCATGTTTGTTGAAGTTATTTTGGTAAAAAGTTTTTTACGGGATGGGGGTAACCAGCCCCATGCCCAACCCTCCTTAGTCGCTTTTTACTACATGCATGGTAGGATACAGTGTTACTAATCTTTGCTCCCTTTTCGGGCCCTGGTAACACACGGGTGAAGTCGGTGCTATTATATGACTATATAAACGTAGAGACCAGCTAAAAATAACTCATTCATAAATGGGTGTTCTCATAGAATAAAAGGATTGAAATGGTATGACAAGATCACTAATGTGGAACTGATGATGAGAACCATACAGATGGCAGTGGAACAGGAGATAAGATGCTAGCGATGGATAAGGTAACACACCGACGAAACCTGTTGGTAGCATTCCAGGCAGTACTTGTTCTGAAATCTGGAGGTTGAGAGAAATTTTTTTTTCTTAAAAACATTCCGTTCAACCCTTGAAGGGTTATAATTAGGATATAGTGTTCTCAAGTCCAATTAGTATGTAAAATTGCCGATATGCGAAACTGGCATCATATCCTCTGTCCAGTCATCATAAATGGGGGAAATCAAAATTATTGAACTGTGTGCTTATGTATGTCCAAAAAAAAAAAAAAAGGAAAGAAACTTTTAAACAAACCATAATAAATATATATATATACACAACACTGGCCACTGACTGCTTTGACGGTCAGCGGCTAAGGATCAAAGAAGAAGACACAACAATATGATATGGGAGAAAAGTAAAGAGCAGAACTCATCGACAACGCTAGTTGCTTTGTGTCTAGTGGTTAGAGCACTTGCCTTTCGTGGCAGAGTTACCAGGTTCCAAGATGAAACCTGGAAGTATCACTCCGCAGTCTACCCAGCGTAATTGGGTATCTGACTGCTCCTGGGTTAGGTAAGGCTAATGCAGTAAGGAAGGGAACTTTATTTTCAAAGGGTTAAGAATGGGGCACGTAGGCCCATCTGACATTCTGCCCTTCCTCTCTCTCTCTCATTATGTATACTGTATTCTTTCATCCCCACATGTACTCCAAGCATTATTTAGGCAGTTATTAAAAAGTAATATAACATCATACATTTGCAACATTCATCAGAGAAATGGAAGGAGACCAAACAAACACATAGATACAGGAATTGGACATGACGGCGAGAGATGACATGAAAAGAACTTCGACGGTCCTGCACGTGAGCGTAAAATCGATGTGTACTTCAACCCTACTGTTTACCATTTGTATGGGATAGGATAACTTCAGATACAATTCCAAATCAGACACCATTAACTTTTAATTACTGTATTATTTTTTAACTTGTTGCAATGTAATCTAATCCATTTTTTAATATCAGCCATGTTTTGTAGCATTACAAGGTAGTCCTTGTTCTGGAATTTGCAAAGGGAAGGAGAGGTAGGGGGAGACAGAAAAACACACAGGGAAGACAACCAGAGACAGACATGTAGGAGGGGACCGAGGACGCAGCAAAAGAGAGAAATGCAGTTAGCGACCCATAGCTTGACTGCTTGCGTCAGGGTCAGCGAGCCAGAGCTGACCATGACCCTACTCCACCTCCAAGTGGTGGTCCTGGACATAGGCTGCATCACTGCAGTCTGGCCGAGAGAGTAGAGATTGAAGAGGGAAGGCAAACCCGGTCCCAAAACACGCCGTGCGGAAGTCGGATGTGTCGGGCCGAAAGGCACAAATATTGCAGCTTCGCTAACGGCGACACAACGCAACCAACGTCCTTTTCAGGACGAACAAGGAAGAAGACAAATAGGGATTCAAGAAATGGAAAACTTTTAAGCAGATAGCACAGGACAGGAGGGTTGGGCATGAATTTGTTGAATGCCTATGCTCCTTGGCTACCTGAGTCATGTCACAATTACTGCGAAGCTGCAATGAGCCTGGCAACCTCATCATGTAAAACACATTGCAACAAGAGCACTGCGGCTTTGACACAGGCGTCCTGTAAAAGGCCCAGCTCCAGTGTCAGCCTCCCACATGCTCTGTAAGGAGCACATATAAAATAGGAAATGAATGACTGAATGTTAGGTAGGCTACTCAATGATGTGATAAGATTTTTCTGCAACCTGAGAAACTAACTTGCCAGAACTGGAGGTTATGCCTGAAACCAGGAAACAACGGTGTCCCTTTTTTAACTGTTAAAATGTTAAGATATCTATAACTAGTCAACTCATATACTCACAAAACCAAGACCTAAACAATGTTAAAATGTTAAGATTTCACCTCACATAACCAAGACCTAAACAACTGTAAAATGTTAAGATTTCACCTCACATAACCAAGACCTAAACAACTGTAATATGTTAAGATTTCACCTCACATAACCAAGACCTAAACAACTGTAAAATGTTAAGATTTCCACAACTAATCACTTCACAAACTAACAAAACCAAGACCTAAACAACTAAAATGTTAAGATTTCACCTCACATAACCTAGATCTAAACAACTGTAAAATGTTAAGATTTCACCTGACATACTCACAAAACCAAGACCAAAATAACTAAACATTTTACAGCTCATTTCACCTCACATGCTCACAAAACCAAGATTTAAACAACTGTAAAATGTTAAGATTTCACCTCACATAACCAAGACCTAAACAACTGTAAAATGTTAAGATTTCACCTCACATAACCAAGACCTAAACAACTGTAAAATGTTAAGATTTCCACAACTAATCACTTCACAAACTAACAAAACCAATACCTAAACAACTAAAATGTTAAGATTTCACCTCACATAACCTAGATCTAAACAACTGTAAAATGTTAAGATTTCACCTGACATACTCACAAAACCAAGACCAAAATAACTAAACATTTTACAGCTCATTTCGCCTCACATGCTCACAAATTTCACATACTCACAAAACCAAGATCCAAACCCATTAACCTATTATTTTATAGCACCTCATGTAACATAGGCCTTCACCTTCAACAATTACACACCAAGCCTGTGCTGTCTTCTTTATTCTTTTCATGTCTGTCTCTAGTTCCCGTCTGGATGCGTCTTTTTTTTTTTTGTCTATTCAAAAATAGTTTTTACCCTAGATTCCAAATCAAACAGGAGCTGCCTTGAAATGCTATGAACTGGTTTTTCTCACTGCATGCCCTGTCAAACACCAGGATATTCTGACATCATGTCCCAATGTTATTTGACATAGACATTACACCGTCTTGATCCCATGTTTTTAAACTTCCATATGAATAAAAGTCAAAAGAAGACCTCCATCTCCTCCTTATCTTAACAGTGAGAAGCCATACTTCATCCACTAACTGGTGAACTAGTCAATCAGCTGTTGTGTTTTCAAAATAGTGCAGCTTTTTTTATCAATCTTCAAAAAATGATACAGAAACTATTTTATCCCGTAACTTTCTTACAGTCATTATTTACATTAATCACCTACACCATATACAACAGTCATTACCTAAACTATTTACATTAATCACCTACACCATATACATCATTTACCACCACCATTTATGCTCATTTACACGTATCACCTAAACTACTTACATGTATCCCTCATATGTAAACCATTTACACTTGTAACATTTACAAGCTTATCTTAAACTATTTACACTATACAATTCATATTCATTATCAACACTTAAGGTCCTCAATCCCTTATTGGAAAACCTGAGCTCTAAAAAACCACCCAAAGTTTTTTTTCTACTGATTGTCACTCTTGGGCACAGCATGACTAGAATAGGTGTGAAGTGTCAGTTGCATAGATAAGATACTTATAATAGAAATTAGGAAAGTTTTCAATGCAATAGAAAATATTAGGAAATAAGTAATCAAGTCCAACTAAAAAACATCAGAATCTTCAACTCAAATGTCAAGTCAGTCCTACTGTATGGCTGTAGAACAACAAAACATCAAGCAAGAAGCTCATAAATGGGTGCTTGCACAGAATAGAAGGGCAGAAATGTTATGACAAGATTATCAACTGATGGAAAGAACCAGACTATTCTCATCTTCACTATTCTTATAGCTATTTCCAACTCTCTTCATCCTCACAACTCTTATAATCATCTCTAGTTCCCCTCGTCTTATCTTGTTCTCATCATTCTAATGATCATCAACAGCTCTCCTTACCTTCATCACTTCTCCAGCTCCCCTCAACTTTATCTCCATTCTTATGGCCATCTCCACATCTTCATCGACACTCTTAGGCCATCTCCAACTCTCTTCATTATCTTCGCAAATTTTCATAGCCACCTGCATCTTCCCTTGTATTATTTACCATTCTTATCGTCACCTGCAGCTCTCCCCACTTTCACTATTCTTATTGTCATCTACAGCTCATCTCACTTTCACCATTCTCATGGTCATCTGCGACACTCCTCACTTTCACCATTATCATGGCCACCTGCAGCTCTGCTCACTTTCACCATTTTCATGTCCACATCTGATGCTCTCCTCACTTTCACCATTTTTATGGCCACCTGCTCTCCTTACTTTTACCATTTTCATGGCCACCTGGAGCTCATCTCACTTACCATTATTATGGACATCTGCAGCAATCCTCACTTTCACCATTTTCATGGCCACCTGCAGCTCTCCTCACTTTTACCACTGTTAAAAATAAAAATAAAAGTTCTCACTTTCACCATTTTTATGGTCATCTGCAGCTCTCCTCACTTTCACCATTTTTATAGTCATCTGCAGCTCTCCTCACTTTCACCATTTCCATGGCCACCTGACGCATTATGGTCATCTCCAGCTCTCCTCACTTTTACCATTCTTGAAAACAAAAATTTCTCCTCACTTTAACCATTGTTGTGGCCACCTTCAGCTCTCCTCACTTTCACCATTATTTAAAAACAAAAAAAAAAGCTCTCCTCAATTTCACCTTACCATTTTCATGGCCACCTGCAGCTCTCCTCACATTTACCATTATTATGGTCATCTGCAGCTCTCCTCACTTTCACCATTATTATGGTCATCTGCAGCTCTCCTCAATTTCACCATTATTATGGTCATCTGCAGCTCTCCTCACTTTCACCATTATTATGGTCATCTGCAGCTCTCCTCACTTTCACCATTTTTATGGCCACCTCCAGCTCTCTTCACTTTAACCATTTTTATGACCACCTGATGCTCACTTTCACCATTCTCGTGGCCACCTGCAGCTTTCTTCACTTTCACCATTACTTAAAAACAAAAAAAAAGCTCTCACTTTCACCATTATATTATGGTCAACTGCATCTCTCCTACCGTTTACCATTTTTATGGCCACCTTCAGCTCTCCTCACATTTACCAATTTTATGGCCACCTGCTGCTCTCCTTACTTTCACAATTTGTATGGCGACTTCCAGCTCTACTCACTTTCACCATTATTATGGTCATCTGCAGCTCTCCTCACTTTCACAATTATTATGGTCATCTGCAGCTCTCCTCACTTTCACCAATCTCATGGTCATCTGAGGCACTCCTCACTTTCACCATTCTCATGACCACCTACAGCTCTCCTCACTTTTACCATTATTATGGTCATCTGCAGCTCTCCTCACTTTTACCATTATCATGGTCATCTGCAGCTCTCCTCACTTTCACAATTATTATGGTCATCTGCAGCTCTCCTCACTTTCACCAATCTCATGGTCATCTGAGGCACTCCTCACTTTCACCATTCTCATGACCACCTACAGCTCTCCTCACTTTTACCATTATTATGGTCATCTGCAGCTCTCCTCACTTTTACCATTATCATGGTCATCTGCAGCTCTCCTCACTTTCACCATTATTATGGTCATCTGCAGCTCTCCTCACTTTCACCATTGTTATGGCTACTTGCAACTCTCCTCACTTTCACCATTATTATGGTCATCTGCTGCACTCCTCACTTTCACCATTCTTATAGCCACTTGCAGCTCTCCTCACTTTTACCATTATTATGGTCATCTGCAGCTCTCCTCACTTTTACCATTTATATGGCTACTTGCATCTCTCCTCACTTTCACCATTATTATGGTCATCTGCAGCTCTCCTCACTTTCACCATTATTACGGTCATCTGCAGATCACCTCACTTTCACCATTATGGTCATCTGTAGCTCTCCTCACTTTCACCATTGTTATGGCTACTTGCAGCTCTTCTCACTTTCACCATTATTATGCTCATCTGCTACACTCCTCACTTTCACCATTCTCATGGCCACTTGCAGCTCTCCTCACTTTTACCATTTTTATGATCATCTGCAGCTCTCCTCACTTTTACCATTATCATGGCCACTTGCAGCTCTCCTCACTTTTACCCTTCTCATGGCCACCTGCAGCTCTCCTCACTTTCACCATTATTTAAAAAAAAAAAACTCTCCTCACTTTCACCATTATATTATGGTCAACTGTATCTCTCCTACCGTTTACCATTTTTATGGCCACCTGCAGCACTCCTCACTTTCACAATTCTAATGGCTACCTGCAGCTCTCTTCACATTTACCAATTTTATGGCCACCTGCAGCTCTCCACACTTTCACCATTTGTATGGCCACTTCCAGCTCTACTAACTTTCACCATTATTATGGTCATCTGCAGCTCTCCTCACTTTCACCATTCTCATGGCCACTTGCAGCTCTCCTCACTTTTACCATTATTATGGTCATCTGCAGCTCTCCTCACTTTCGCCATTATTATGGTCATCTGCAGCTCTCCTCACTTTCACCATTATTATGGTCATCTGCAGCTCTCCTCACTTTCATCATCATTATGGTCATCTGCAGCTCTCCTCACTTTCACCATTATTACGGTCATCTGCAGCTCTCCTCACTTTAACCATTATTATAGTCATCTGCAGCTCTCCTCACTTTCACCACTATTATGGTCATCTGCAAATCTCCTCACTTTCACCATTATTATAGTCATCTGCAGCTCTCCTCACTTTCACCATTATTATGGTCATCTGCAGCTCTCCTCACTTTCACCATTCTCATGGCCACCTGCAGCTCTCCTCACTTTCACCATTATTTAAAAACAAAAAAAAAGATCTCACTTTCACCATTATATTATGGTCAACTGTATCTCTCCTACCATTTACCATTTTTATGGCCACCTGCAGCACTCCTCACTTTCACAATTCTAATGGCTACCTGCAGCTCTCCTCACTTTTACCATTATTATGGTCATCTGCAGCTCTCCTCACGTTTACCATTATCATGGTCATCTGCAGCTCTCCTCATTTTCACCATTATTATGGTCATCTGCAGCTCTCCTCACTTTCACCCTTATTATGGTCATTTGCAGCTCTCCTCACTTTCACCATTCTTATGGTCATCTGCAGCTCTCCTCACTTTCACCATTATTATGGTCATCTGCAGCTCTCCTCACTTTCACCCTTATTATGGTCATTTGCAGCTCTCCTCACTTTTACCATTTTTATGATCATCTGCAGCTCTCCTCACTTTTACCATTATCATGGCCACTTGCAGCTCTCCTCACTTTTACCCTTCTCATGGTCACCTGCAGCTCTCCTCACTTTCACCATTATTTAAAAACACAAAAAAAGCTCTCCTCACTTTCACCATTATATTATGGTCAACTGTATCTCTCCTACCGTTTACCATTTTTATGGCCACCTGCAGCACTCCTCACTTTCACAATTCTAATGGCTACCTGCAGCTCTCCTCACATTTACCAATTTTATGGCCACCTGCAGCTCTCCACACTTTCACCATTTGTATGGCCACTTCCAGCTCTACTAACTTTCACCATTATTATGGTCATCTGCAGCTCTCCTCACTTTCACCATTCTCATGGCCACTTGCAGCTCTCCTCACTTTTACCATTATTATGGTCATCTGCAGCTCTCCTCACTTTCGCCATTATTATGGTCATCTGCAGCTCTCCTCACTTTCACCATTATTATGGTCATCTGCAGCTCTCCTCACTTTCATCATCATTATGGTCATCTGCAGCTCTCCTCACTTTCACCATTATTACGGTCATCTGCAGCTCTCCTCACTTTAACCATTATTATAGTCATCTGCAGCTCTCCTCACTTTCACCACTATTATGGTCATCTGCAAATCTCCTCACTTTCACCATTATTATGGTCATCTGCAGCTCTCCTCACTTTCACCATTATTATGGTCATCTGCAGCTCTCCTCACTTTCACCATTCTCATGGCCATCTGCAGCACTCCTCACTTTCACCATTCTCATGGCCACCTGCAGCTCTCCTCACTTTCACCATTATTTAAAAACAAAAAAAAAGATCTCACTTTCACCATTATATTATGGTCAACTGTATCTCTCCTACCATTTACCATTTTTATGGCCACCTGCAGCACTCCTCACTTTCACAATTCTAATGGCTACCTGCAGCTCTCCTCACTTTTACCATTATTATGGTCATCTGCAGCTCTCCTCACTTTTACCATTATCATGGTCATCTGCAGCTCTCCTCATTTTCACCATTATTATGGTCATCTGCAGCTCTCCTCACTTTCACCCTTATTATGGTCATTTGCAGCTCTCCTCACTTTCACCATTCTTATGGTCATCTGCAGCTCTCCTCACTTTCACCATTATTATGGTCATCTGCAGCTCTCCTCACTTTCACCCTTATTATGGTCATTTGCAGCTCTCCTCACTTTCACCATTCTTATGGTCATCTGCAGCTCTCCTCACTTTCACCATTATTATGGTCATCTGCAGCTCTCCTCACTTTCACCGTTTTTATGGCCACCTCCAGCTCTCTTCACTTTTACCATTTTTATGACCACCTGATGCTCACTTTCACCCTTCTCATGGCCACCTGCAGCTCTCCTCACTTTCACCATTATTTAAAAACAAAACAAAAAAGCTCTCCTCACTTTCCACATTATATTATGGTCAACTGCATCTCTCCTACCGTTTACCATTTTTATGGCCACCTGCAGCTCTCCTCACATTTCCAATTTTATGGCCACCTGCAGCTCTCCTCATTCACCATTATTAAGGTCATCTGCAGCTCTCTTCACTTTCACCATTATTATGGTCATCTGCAACTCTCCTCACTTTCACCATTATTATGGTCATCTGCAGCTCTCCTCACTTTCACCATTATTATGGTCATCTGCAGCTCTCCTCACTTTCACCATTATTATGGTCATCTGCAGCTCTCCTCACTTTCACCATTATTATGGTCATCTGCAGCTCTCCTCACTTTCACCATTTTTATGGCCACCTCCAGCTCTCTTCACTTTAACCATTTTTATGACCACCTGATGCTCACTTTCACCATTCTCGTGGCCACCTGCAGCTTTCTTCACTTTCACCATTATTTAAAAACAAAAAAAAAGCTCTCCTCACTTTCACCATTATATTATGTTCAACTGCATCTCTCCTACCGTTTACCATTTTTATGGCCACCTGCAGCTCTCCTCACATTTACCAATTTTATGGCCACCTGCAGCTCTCCACACTTTCACCATTTGTATGGCGACTTCCAGCTCTACTCACTTTCACCATTATTATGGTCATCTGCAGCTCTCCTCACTTTCACAATTATTATGGTCATCTGCAGCTCTCCTCACTTTCACCAATCTCATGGTCATCTGAGGCACTCCTCACTTTTACCATTCTCATGACCACCTACAGCTCTCCTCACTTTTACCATTATTATGGTCATCTGCAGCTCTCCTCACTTTTACCATTATCATGGTCATCTGCAGCTCTCCTCACTTTCACCATTATCATGGTCATCTGCAGCTCTCCTCACTTTCACCATTATTATGGTCATCTGCAGCTCTCCTCACTTTCACCATTCTCATGGCCACCTGCAGCTCTCCTCACTTTCACCATTCTCATGGTCATCTGCGGCACTCCTCACTTTCAACCTTCTCGTGGCCACCTGCAGCTCTCCTCACTTTCACCATTATTTAAAAACAAAAAAAAGCTCTCCTCATTTTCACCATTATATTATGGTCAACTGTATCTCTCCTACTGTTTACCATTTTTATGGCCACCTGCAGCACTCCTGACTTTCACAATTCTCATGGCTACCTGCAGCTCTCCTCACATTTACCAATTTTATGGCCACCTGCAGCTCTCCACACTTTCACCATTTGTATGGCCACTTGCAGCTCTCCTCACTTTTACAATTATTATGGTCATCTGCAGCTCTCCTCACTTTCACCATTATTATGGTCATCTGCAGCTCTCCTCACTTTCACCATTATTATGGTCATCTGCAGCTCTCCTCACTTTGATCATTATTATGGTCAACTGCAACTCTCCTCACTTTCAAAATTCTTATGGTCATCTGCAGCTCTCCTCACTTTACCATTATTATGGTCATCTGCATCTCTCCTCACTTTCACCATTCTTATGGTCATCTGCAGCTCTCCTCACTTTCACCATTCTCATGGCCATCTGCAGCACTCCTCACTTTCACCATTCTCATGGCCACCTGCAGCTCTCCTCACTTTCACCATTATTTAAAAACACAAAAAAAGCTCTCCTCACTTTCACCATTATATTATGGTCAACTGTATCTCTCCTACCGTTTACCATTTTTATGGCCACCTGCTGCACTCCTCACTTTCACAATTCTCATGGCTACCTGCAGCTCTCCTCACTTTCACCATTACTTAAAAACAAAACAAAAAAGCTCTCCTTACTTTCACCATTATATTATGGTCAACTGCATCTCTCCTACCGTTTACCATTTTTATGGCCACCTGCAGCTCTCCTCACAATTACCAATTTTATGGCCACCTACAGCTCTCCTCATTCACCATTATTAAGGTCATCTGCAACTCTCCTCACTTTCACCATTCTTATGGTCATCTGCAGCTCTCCTCACTTTCACCATTATTATGGTCATCTGCAGCTCTCCTCACTTTCACCATTGTTATGGCTACTTGCAGCTCTCCTCACTTTCACCATTATTATGGTCATCTGCTGCACTCCTCACTTTCACCATTCTCATAGCCACTTGCAGCTCTCCTCACTTTTACCATTATTATGGTCATCTGCAGCTCTCCTCACTTTTACCATTTATATGGCCACTTCCAGCTCTACTAACTTTCACCATTATCATGGTCATCTGCAGCTCTCCTCACTTTCACCATTATTATGGCTACTTGCATCTCTCCTCACTTTCACCATTATTATGGTCATCTGCAGCTCTCCTCACTTTCACCATTATTACGGTCATCTGCAGATCACCTCACTTTCACCATTATGGTCATCTGTAGCTCTCCTCACTTTCACCATTGTTATGGCTACTTGCAGCTCTTCTCACTTTCACCATTATTATGCTCATCTGCTACACTCCTCACTTTCACCATTCTCATGGCCACTTGCAGCTCTCCTCACTTTTACCATTTTTATGATCATCTGCAGCTCTCCTCACTTTTACCATTATTTAAAAAAAAAAAAAAGCTCTCCTCACTTTCACCATTATATTATGGTCAACTGTATCTCTCCTACCGTTTACCATTTTTATGGCCACCTGCAGCACTCCTCACTTTCACAATTCTAATGGCTACCTGCAGCTCTCCTCACATTTACCAATTTTATGGCCACCTGCAGCTCTCCACACTTTCACCATTTGTATGGCCACTTCCAGCTCTACTAACTTTCACCATTATTATGGTCATCTGCAGCTCTCCTCACTTTCACCATTCTCATGGCCACTTGCAGCTCTCCTCACTTTTACCATTATTATGGTCATCTGCAGCTCTCCTCACTTTCGCCATTATTATGGTCATCTGCAGCTCTCCTCACTTTCACCATTATTATGGTCATCTGCAGCTCTCCTCACTTTCATCATCATTATGGTCATCTGCAGCTCTCCTCACTTTCACCATTATTACGGTCATCTGCAGCTCTCCTCACTTTAACCATTATTATAGTCATCTGCAGCTCTCCTCACTTTCACCACTATTATGGTCATCTGCAAATCTCCTCACTTTCACCATTATTATGGTCATCTGCAGCTCTCCTCACTTTCACCATTATTATGGTCATCTGCAGCTCTCCTCACTTTCACCATTCTCATGGCCATCTGCAGCACTCCTCACTTTCACCATTCTCATGGCCACCTGCAGCTCTCCTCACTTTCACCATTATTTAGAAACAAAAAAAAAATCTCCTCACTTTCACCATTATATTATGGTCAACTGTATCTCTCCTACCATTTACCATTTTTATGGCCACCTGCAGCACTCCTCACTTTCACAATTCTAATGGCTACCTGCAGCTCTCCTCACTTTTACCATTATTATGGTCATCTGCAGCTCTCCTCACTTTTACCATTATCATGGTCATCTGCAGCTCTCCTCATTTTCACCATTATTATGGTCATCTGCAGCTCTCCTCACTTTCACCCTTATTATGACCACCTGATGCTCACTTTCACCCTTCTCATGGCCACCTGCAGCTCTCCTCACTTTCACCATTACTTAAAAACAAAACAAAAAGCTCTCCTTACTTTCACCATTATATTATGGTCAACTGCATCTCTCCTACCGTTTACCATTTTTATGGCCACCTGCAGCTCTCCTCACAATTACCAATTTTATGGCCACCTGCAGCTCTCCTCATTCACCATTATTAAGGTCATCTGCAGCTCTCCTCACTTTCACCATTATTATGGTCATCTGCAACTCTCCTCACTCTCACCATTATTATGGTCATCTGCAGCTCTCCTCACATTCACCATTATTGTGGCTACTTGCAGCTCTCCTCACTTTCACTATTATTATGGTCATCTGTAGCTCTCCTTGCCTTTCTCACTCTTAGTTTTCTTTTTCTTCCTTACAATTCTTATGGTCATCTGGCGCTCGTCCTACTTTCACTATTCTGATGATCATCTGCAGTTCTTGTCTTCTTTATCAATCTTATGGCCATCTGCATTCCTCACTTTCACCATTCTTAAGGTCATCTTTAGTTCTCACCACTTTAATTCTGTGTTGGCAGCAATTGATTTGTGCAGCATGTATATCATCACCTCTCCAATTTTATCAGCACCTCTCTTTTGGTTGATTTCCCTGATGCTGTCCTATTAATTCCATATTGGTGACCCTGTTACGCCATCTTTATTCTTCTATATGTGGCAACACCCATTTATGAACATCCTTAGCTAGTACTGGCAACGGATATGACACAAATTGAGACCATCTGTTAACAACATTACAAGGCAGCTCATATTTGGAACCCCCATGGAAGGAGAGGGAAAAAAAAATAAAACACACGGAAATGAAAGGGATAAACATGATATAAAAAGAGTGAACGGATGCCACACAACAGGAAGATCTAGGACAGATGCCACACAACAGGAAGATCTGGGACAGATGCCACACAACAGGAAGATCTGGAATGAACTCGTTGAAAACCTAAGGTCTTTAGGGAAGGGTAAGGGGCTATCCATAAAAGACGTCCACAGGAGAGGGGGAAGAGAGGGGTATGTAAAAAGTGGACAACCGTGGACATGGGAGGGAGGGAGTATTTAAGTTGAAAGTGGACGTCCGATTCACAAACCACATGGCAACTCTCACTCACATACAAATCTATCAAGAGTAAGAAACCCTCTTATCTTCGAAAGCTTCTTACTGTCCAGTTAGACCCAAATAAACGTCCTTCGGATTTTGTCCCTCTTGCCCGGCCTTCCAGACTCAAAATCTCTAATACGAAATCTCTAATACGAAGAGGTTTTAACTTCTATGCTCCTGTTCTCTGGAACAAACACCCTTAGTATATTAACTCTCTGGGAACCGACATTACAATTATTGTGATTTCATAATTAGATTCTTTTCTGTGTGAATTTATCAACAGTAGAGCAGTGACATAGTTTTTTATTAACCTTCCATTGCCATCTTCCAAAGTGGCAGATTGTTTTTACAAACAGTTTGCCGAAGATTTATTTTTTTATTAATGTTTTTCTAAGTCATGGTAGACATGGAATTTTCTTTCAGAAGCTAAAATGACCAAAAACAGGCTTTCAACTATCAGGTTGCTTGATTATTTTTTACCACTAAGGTCGTGACAATAATCATTTTACATTTTAGTATAAATTTAGTTTTTTTTACAACCATTAGTAACTCGTATTTCACATAATTAAATTGAGTTATCTGTATACAAATGACGTATTATATAGAACTAAACTAAGTTTCAAGTATAGGTAGGTGATTAAAAATGTAAGCTTATGTGTTTAATCAAGACCATGAGGAGTGGACGTCCACAAGGGGGAGGGGGTAGGGGGGGTCAATCAAAAGTGGACAGAGGTGGACATGGGGGAGGGGAGGGTCAAAAAATGCCAGAATTTTGTGGACGTCTTTTATGGATGGCATCTAATGATATGAAAAAAAAATATATATATATATAGATAAAACTTACCAAACTGATATAATGAGATTGTTATTATTGAAGGCTCCTCTAAAATGTTTAGTAAAAAAAAAAAAAAAAAATTTGTTCGGGCACATCAAACAGCACCACATTCTGGTCAAGAGGTCATGAACTCTGTCAGTCTTGCAACATAAGCATCATATCCTGCGAGCTGGAACTGCCTGGATGCTTCTGCTGGATCATTAGCCTCATAAATGCCACGACCCACTATGATGACATCAGACCCACGATTAGTAATGACCTCAGTTGGGGTCAGATACTGCTGACCCAGCGAGTCTTGCCCAGGCGAGAGCTGGACACCTGCACAAACAAAAAAACAGAATTATCAGATGCCAACTTAGGTGTCAGAGGCATTCTTTCATTTGTTTACAGAGATATGAACATTGCACTTATGCAAATAAAGAAGATTACCTGATTTTAATGAGTTTCTGGGGTTTTAAGATTTACATGTCAGATATAGTTTTGTATTTTTGCATAAAAATTGTCTTTATGAAGTTTAAAAACAATAAGCCTTTCTATTCATGAGCTTATCTCTGCTTCACGTACATGTGGGATTCCAGAATAAGGACTGCCTACTAACATTATTAACAGGTTTATTCAATGTGTGTCATGTCCATCGACAGTGTCTTCTCATGTCTTGTTCCACTGGCACTTGTCTGGTTCTACATTGGTGACCTTGTACTATTTATATTCTAAGCACCCATATATGAAAGTCTAACTGTTTGGTTTGTAATTGTTCTGTACAATTCAGAGCCATACAGCAAAGTTGACTTATCTGAGTTGAAGATTCTGATTTTTGTGTTGAGCTTGATTTCTTTTGATATTCTGATAAAAGGTTATTTTGATATCACTGTCTGGGACCTAAGACGCGTTAACAGTGAGGAATGCAGTTAGCGACCAATAGGTGGACTGCTTGCGTCAGCAAACCAGAGCTGACCAAGATCCTACTCCACCTTCAAGTGGTGGTCCTGGAAACAGGCTGCATCACCGCAGTCTGGCTGAGTGAGTAGGGATCGAAGAGGGAAGCCTAACCCGGTTCCAAAAAAATGCCGTGCTGAAGTCGGATGTGTTGGCCGAAAGGTGCAAATATCGCAGCTTCGCTGTAAACGGACACAACGCAACCAACATCCTTTTCAGGACGAACGAAGAAGATATCACTGTCTGTCTCTCCATTCTACATCATGCTCATGTGATTCTTCCTTTGTACTTATTCTCATAATAGTTTTTTCCCTGTGTATTTTCAGATCCAAAACTACCTGGTAATGAGGCCAAAGGCCAAGGTGAAAACTTGCCAACGTTAACTTGGGTGTGGTAAAAAGAATTAATAACATATCTAACTATGATTTAAACATAAATCACATCTTTTTAAATTCAAGGCAAACAAGAAATATGGCAATACTTTTCAGCGCAATCATACTTTGTAAATGCCCTGTGTAGTTCCCAGATTTAGATCATCAGCGTCTCTGCTTCCTGGTTGCTCTTACACAGCCAGTTACATAATTTCCCTTAAATGATACAAAGAAAGTGGACTGCTTTCTACCAATACGAGTAATAAGCTTCTTTTGTACAATAGATTCTTTCAGTACATTCTCATTACTTTTAGCTGTCTGTGATATTCTTAAATTTCTTTTGTAGAACCACATCTGTGGTCTATAGTCATTTTTCTGCTTGCCTGCTGATTATCCATGATTCACTTTCATGTCAGTATTGGCTCTATATAACAATGAAGATCACTCTCTTACTACCAATAAGATTTGTTGCATGAAATGCTTCTGCCTGGTCAACTCTACTCTGACTCTGACGCATCTTCCATCTGATTTTTACTATTTGTTATTACATCTGGCCATCTTATACTGAGGATCCGTCAGAGACATCCATTTACAAATGTCTGTAGCTTGGATGTGATACTTTTTGAGACATGCCTCGTCTCTGAGCCATACAGCAAGACTGACTTTACAATGTGGCCGTCCTTCCAGCTCTTTGGGATGGCCTCTTTTTTCCAGATTTTCTTGAAGAGCTGGTGTAGCATGGTATATCTGCCTTCAGGGCTTCTGGTGGTATTCCATCTGGTCCTGCAGCCTTCCCATTTTTCAGCTGTTTTATTGCCCGAGAGATCTCTTGTTTAGTGGGTGGGTTCATGTTGCACTGTAGTGGCTCTTCTGCTGGTTCTATGATGGGTTGCTGTATTGTTCCTTAAAATATTCAGCCCATCTGGCCCTTTGTTTCTCTTCATTTCTAATACTTTGACCTTCTCTGCTCTTCACTGTTGTATTGTGGTTTAGCTGTGTCTTAGATAAAGTTCTAGTAATATTATATAATGTTTTCAAGTTTCCTGTTTTTGTCGCAATCTCGGCTTCCTGTTAGTTTTTCAATAAATTCTCTTTTATCTTGTCTGACACTCTTTTTCACTTTCCTGTTTAGCTCCCAGTATATTGTGGGCTGTTGTGTTTTCTGTTTTGCCTCTTTCCAGTTGTTTACTTGCTGTTTGATGTCTCTCCTTGTGATGCTGTACTGTAATTCTGTCCTTTCAACAGGCCCGATTCTGTTCTTCTATTTGAGTTTTCACCAGTCTTCCTCTCTTTGTAACTATATGTGTTTGCCATGTTTCTTCTCCTTGAATTATATCGGGTTTGGTCTTTTTCTGTAGGCCTAAAAATTATGTTTTTAATAGTGTCTACAGGGGAGTTATATTAGTTTTCACCAATTCGTTTTTTTCACCAGTTCTATTTTCGCTAGAAAATCGCGATCTGGGAATCTCAGTTTCTTTGTTAAAAAGAATCGCGGTCGTCACGTAACGTGATGCAATTTCTGGACACGCGGTCTGCGCGTTGTTTTCAAATTTATTGGCGGAGGCTCTGGAGTTTAAATTTTGTAAGGGTTTCATTGGCTGTAAGAGGTACGCCAGTGTGACGTAGGAATATGTTTGTGCGGTTTGGTTTAAGATATATACGCGTGCTGATTAAGTATAATTGTCTTCCAAAGAATTTGCAGCCGCGAGGAGCTATGTCATAAGCTCTTGCTCTTCAGTGAGATATTTGACTTATTGGCGAGAGTTTTCGCGGTCTGTAGGAGGGGCAACCAGCCTCAGTCCTTTACAACAGCAAGTGGTCATCTCAGGAGCATATCGCTTGAGAGATCGGGAATAGTGCAAGAAATACCATATGTTCCCCAGGTAGCGAAGACAATCTTCAGCTGGAACAGGATTTGTCTTATAATCCAGAGCTCTGAAGCTCATTGTACCACTCTGACAACAGCACGTGGCTGGGAGATTGGTCAAAAGTTATACAGCCATAATAAAGCTGTATGTCCCTAAACCTTGAGCGGGTTAACGGGATAAGTAAGAAGTTGGTCAGCAGCCATGAAGCTTCTACAAGTGAATCAAGTACCTCAAGCTTGAAAATCAAGTCATCATTTTCAGGAGTCAGAACAAAGGAGACAGGGTGATCATTCCTGGTTCTGACAAGTCAACGAGAGAAGGCGTAAACGGAGATGCTACCTCAGCAGATGTCAAGAGTGTCAGAGAGGCACTGAAGCAAAGAAAGAGGGAGAGAGATAGAGAGAGAGGAAATAGACAGGACCAGTAGGGTCTTTTATTATCCATTAGGTGGACTGACTCTGAGCAATAGTTGTAATCTCAGTCTACTAGAGTAGCAGCCAATGGTGTTACATTAGCGGCGCGTGTCTCGCCTAAATAGCCTGGAAACTGTGTGTGTAGAAAACTAGTTTAGGCAGTGGCAGCACTCAGGACAGTATGAAATAGATTGTAGGAAGGAGTGGTGGCTAAAGTTGATGCCCCACCCATTAATTGTGGTTAACTCAGTAATCATTCTATATTTTTCCCTAGCAGGGTAAAGAAGGGGTGAAAGTGGTTGTTTTTCTATTATCTACCAATTTCATTGTTTTCCTTCTTTTCAGGTCTGTACAACATTGCATATTATTGATTTTGGTTCTATGAGGTTTGATTCTTTTGTTGATTATATATATATATATTTTGTGTAATAAAACTATATAAATGTTCACTGGATCAGGTTCTCTAATTTATAGCTAACTATACTGTACCTTTATGTTGTCTGTATAGTGGTGTCTGCGGTCCTGATTTATACCTTATTTCCTATACTGGCAGTTAGAGGGGGGTGAGGTTATAGCATAAATTTTTTAGTCACTAGTGGCAAGGAAGAGTTAATCCAGGTTCTCAACCTTGAGCCAATAGCCTCATCTGTCCACAGTCACCAATATTTTCATATCTAAATCTATCTTCTCAGTCTATGTTATACTAGGGTCTTGTCTATACACTGGACACACTCTAAACTTAAAACCACTTCGTGACACTCCTATCTCTTATGAGGTTCCATCTGTTTTCTGAACCATTCCTTCTGTTGTTTATTTCTTTTGCCAAGAACTTCACATGTATTCCTGTATGCTTCCTGAATTGTGCACCAATGGTTACTATACTTTCCTCTTCCAGGTTCTCCAGTGCTTCAAATCTATTTCTCAACTTTAGGTTGAACTGAACTCTTTGTTCATAAGGTTCTGGGTATACTTCGGGCACGATCTTTCTGCTGTCCTTGTGCACCCTCAATTTTATCCTAGGTGATGCTAGGAGACGGTGGTGGTCTGACACTACGTCAGCTCCTCTCTTTACTCTATCTTGTAGGCAACATCTCCATTATCTTTCTATGGTGAAGTGGTCTATCTGATTTTGCGTGTGCCCATCTGGTGAGTTCCGTGTAGTTTTGTGTATGTCTTTGTGTGGTAAGATAGTCCCTCCGATGAACAAATCATTCAAAACAAAAAAGTTTACAAAAAGCTCTCCATTTTCATTTCTGTTTCCTATGCCATTCTTTCCCATGCATAGTTCTCATTGTAATATCTCTGTGTCCTGTGATAACATTATACGGTAGTCCTTATCATACTGGTATGAGTATAGGAGCAGATCAGGAACACACAGCAACACATCACATCACTGTGTTCTGGATACCCTAGAGTAAGAGATTAGAGGGATCTCCATGGTAACAGAAAAAGAGGGAGTCTAAATGCGCGAAGAAGAGAATTAAACATAGATATAAGGGGGATGAAGATAAAAGACATTCAACAGATAGCACAGTATAGGAAGGTGTTCAGCGAAGAAATTAACCAAATCACATTTTATAACTTAGTTTATGAGTAATCTTATTAATAATGGAATAACTACACGATGCTGTTGTTTGGTTCTCAGCATAAAATCTACTGCCAGATATTTTTTTTGTACGCCCGCTAATACTCGAGGCGAAATCTCAGGTTATTATTAACTCTTAGTATACGAGCGGCCTTCTAGAGAGGCCGATGATCGATCCCCGTCAATAGGGAAAATTTATAGCTGAATGCATGTTTAAAACCACTGAACAATTTAGTTATGTGCATGATATAGGGGTTTCATTTCTTCACATTTTGATATATAACACTTATGTTATCTTTATAAATAAATTATTTATTGCAAAATCTGTAATGGTAGTCATGAAAGGCCGCTCGTATACTAAGAGTTAATGTCTAACCTGACATTGATTTTACGTTGAGTATCCCTTTTCTTGTACAGAGACAGGTGTCCCTCACCATTCAGGCAGATACTCGCCGATTTCGGAGGTACCCATCAGAGCTGGGTCGGCTCATGAGCCGCCAATCCCTTGTCGACGACACTCCTTCAAATGTACTCGCCAGGTCTCGAGTTAATCCAGTCCAAATCCCGGTCGACGAAAAATCCTCAAATGCCGTCGCCCGGGTTTGATCCTGAATCACCCGGTCGCCAGAGCGGTGTTGTAACCACTACGCTAGCGCGGCTCCCAACTGCCAGATTGATTGCTAGGTTTGTTACTGTTTCGTCAAAACCCATTTAAGCCATATTTTTCTGGGTGTTTCATGTCAGCCTTCATGCCTACTGTACCGGCATCACTGGGAAAACCCACACTACACTTCATCTAACTCAGCAGTCGTCAACCTCGCGCTGTTTACAATCTACAGTGATGTAGCTGAGGGGTGAAAAAATGTGCTGCCAAAATGAAAGCCTGCACAAAATGTTCACATGCCCTTGCAGTAGTGATTTCTGAAGCAATTAGTTTCACATGGTGAAGAATGGCAATATACTTATATTCAAAATAATAGAAGCTGCATCTCCCGAGATGAATGATGGCACAAGCAAACTTGAAACAAATTTATGTGGACATTATAAACTGTTAACCATACCTGGTGTCATGTGTATTAATGTTGGATCGGATGTCAGACTGGACACACATATGAAGCCAATAACAAAGTCCTTATTTTCCTCAGCCATAGCAACAGTTGCTGAAAAGGAATAGTTATATAGCAACTTTCAGTAACAAACAAAATGTAACATTTTATACATCAACTTGTTATAGTCTTTTATATATATATATCTATCATTTACATCAGGCGTTCTCAACCTGTTTGTTGTTCCTACCCCCTCCCTTCTGAGCTTCATTTACCTCCGTGGCCCCCCTCAGTCACTGTTAGCTAGAAAAAAAAAAAGGTACTTTACCATATTACTGTGGCCCCCTAGAAATATGGCATGGCGCACGTTGAGAACCACTGGTTTACATCACTTTAAATTTAAGGGGAGGATTGAGAGTTAAATTTTCGTCAAAATAAAAAAATTAACGATTTTGGGATCAGTCCATTTTCTGATACTTTAGCATCTCCTGAATCTAACTATAACAATTAAATGTCAAAATGCATTCTATGTATTTTGACTTTGAAAAAGGTATGGTACGGAGAGATTTTCTCAAAAGTTGAGAAAATATGTCTAATTATACCTAGTTTCTTGCATAGCGACCAAGCTTACACCCCTATGTATTATACATCATTGGATTCGCCTAGATCTGGGGAATCCTGTGATGTAGTTCATTTATTTCGGTAACAAAATAATACCCGCCAAGATAGAGAATTTATAGGTCACATTTTTTACCGATTTCCATATATGTCGACATCGGCCTTTTCCGCACACTATTCTAAACTGTTCATTGGCTGTGTGAATCCACGTGACTTGTAACCGCTGTGTTTACATTATGGCGTCGGTTTCATAAATTTTGTATACACATTTTTCTGAACTTTATGTGTGAAAATGCCTAGAAAATAGAATAGCTTTCGTCATCTAAAACTGGAAAAGGCCAGAGCGAAGCGATGGAACCAAGATAGCAAAAGTCGCTAATTTTGTTATGGTAATGGTACAAAATGAATCACTGTAGAAAGCCAGGCAGTCACATGTGGTGAGGTCACGCATAAAAACATTTACACATATTTGGTTTTGATTTACTCTGTTAGAACTGAGTGGAGGGGAAGAAGGAACTATATTTGGATATTGGAAATCTGACTTAATTTTCTTGATTAATACACAATATGTCCTAATTATAGCCCATAAAGGGTTCAACGATATACTTTTAAAAAAAAAAAGTCACATGTGAATAAGCTATTATTTTTTTTAATTTATATCATCATCATCTCAGCCCGTAACCTGTCATGGGTCGTAGGGGTGCCATGGTGGAAGCATCAGCAGACATAGTCCTCCACTGCTCTCTATCCTCAGCAATGCGTACAAGTGTGGAAAAACCGTGTCCTGCCCATTCTTTGATGTTATCAGCCCAGGATTTTCTCTGCCTTCCTCTTCTCCGTTTACCTTCGACTGTTCCCTGAAGGATCGTTTTCGAAAGGGAGTCATGACGAGTTACATGCCCAAACCAGGCAAGCTTTCGACGTTTCACTGTTGACAAAAGTGGTTCTTGGTGGCCTGCATAGGTGTTTATCTTCTCTCTAACATAGACATTTGTTTTGTGCTCTTTATAGCAAATGCGCAAAATTCTTCTATAACATTTATGCTCGAAAGCCTGAATCCTTCGCTCCGTATCTGCAGTGAGTGTCCAGCTCTCACACCCATACAAGAGAATAGATAATACAAGTGATTTGTATAATTTGATCTTCACAGGAAAACTGATGTTACTTTTCCAGATCACATTCAACCTTGTCATGGCAGCTGAGGCCATCTCAAGTCTTGTCTTGATTTCTTTAATTGATCTTCCATCACTGCATATAGTGGACCCGAGATATTTAAAGGTGTTAACTTCTTCTAACGTTTGCCCATTTAACGTAATGTTGGTCGCAACATGTTTCTTATGGCTATTCACCAATATCTTGCTTTTTTCTATATTAATTTCCATCCCATACGTTCTTGTTACTTTCTCCAGTCTAGAGGTAAGGTCTTGAAGTTCTGATTCTGATCCAGCTATCAGATCAATATCATCAGCAAAACGTAGGTTGCACAGAGGTCGGCCTCCAATCGATATGGTTGATTTATAATCGTAGAGAGCCTCCTGCATAATATGTTCTAGATAAATATTAAAGAGCACTGGGGACAGGATACATCCCTGCCGAACTCCTACAGTTGTTTTGAAAAATTTATATATTTGTAAGCTATTAGTAAACGCATTGGCAGTAAAGAGTGATAACATTTTTCTGGTTTGACAAAATAACATGATTCCACATTATACAATAAATTATCCTGGTATTTATAAGAATGTGACATATGTTTCTTGAGCTGTGATTATATGCTAATGTCATGGGCAGAGAAATGGCTTATCACAATAAACACAGACAAAACCTCCACAACACTGTTCTCCCTCGCCCCCAAAGGACAAAGCAGCTTACATACACCTAGGGAAAACCATGATCAAGGAAGAAAGCTACCCCACCTATCTTGGGGTGACATTTGACCAAAAGCTTACATGGAATAAGCATATTGAAAATGCAGAGGGACAGGCCCGAAGACGACTAGGCATACTCAGAAAATTAGCAGGTACCAACTGGGGAGCAAATGAACGAACTCTAAGGAAGATGTATAATGGAGTAATAAGACCACACTTAGAGTTTAGCTCAGCAGCATGGTCATCAGCTGCTAACTCACATCTGCAGTCTTTGGACAATGTGCAAAATCAAGCTCTCAGTCTCATTACAGGAGCCATGAAAACTACACCGACATCAGAGATGCAGAAAGCTGCTGATTAAACATTGTCCTATAGAAGAGACATAAAAAGCACGATCCAGATGGAAAAATACAACAGTATGCCAACGCACCCAATGAAGGCAAGACTAGATGATCTGGCATTGGGACGTCTAAAACGTAGCATCTTTGTGCATCGGGGAAAAAGACAGCATCAAGAAGACCTATCCATGAAGACAACACCGCTGAAGCCCACCCTATACCATGGGAACAGGCCAGCAGTGCCCTCCAAATTAATACATCAGTCAGTGGTCTCACAAGTGAATATGAGTATAATGATCTGCAAAAACGAACTGCTACATTGAGTATGATCCAAGAAAGCTATCCCGAACAATCATGGATACATGCCTAAACAGATGGATCAACAACAAATGCTGTTGGGAATAGAGGTGCCGGTATCTTTATCTCATATCCTGACAATCACTATGAGACTAGGCACATTCCCAATGATAAATTCTGTTCCAACTATACAGCTGAGGTTCAAGCTCTAGAGCAAGCTGCAAATATGATATATAACACCAACTCTGACTGCCACCAGGTAATCATCCTCATATGGAGCTAAAGAGGAACTCCAGACAACGGTCAAGTTCATCATGAGAACTCGTTTCACAGATGCGATCGCAAGAAGTAGTTCCTTATGGAGTACAAGCTTTTAATCAGGTCATGCCAACCCTGTGCCATCCACACCTTCTTTACCCCTGCCATGCAGGTTTCTAATTCCCTTCTGTATTATTTCTTAAGTTCCTCTCTAATCACTGGGAATCAAACCGAGGACCATCCAATCAGCAACATCACCTTGCTGCAAAAGTAAATCGTGAAATGACGCACAGCCAAATTTTGCACCCCAAAAAAAGTTCATCATTTGGCTGAGGTAAGCCTACCACTTATGATTTTTTTTTTTGGCCTGGTGTTCTCCTTTATGTCCAACGAGTGCTTGTTTATTTATTTACTATTCACAGGACTCAGAGAGTTCACTTATCTATTCTGTGTTGTTCGTCTTCCTTTATTTGGTCTATACTTGCTGATAGGAACATTATATTAGTGACTACGTCTTAAAATTGTCTGGGTCATTCACGGGTTCTGTATTTTTTAGTTGTGTGTGTGGTGAGATTGACCACAGCCAATGAAGCACTTTTTTAGGGCGCAAAATTGGCTGTACAACCTTTCACAGCAAGGTGATAGCGCCGTTTGGATGGTCCTCTGTTCAATACCCAGCAAGACTTTTACTTATATTGATTTTCTGTTGTCTGGTGTTCTCTTGTATTGTTTAATACTAATATATATATATTTATATATATACTTAACCAAGAATACTGTAGGTGATGAGATGATACATGATGAAATTCTGTGTATTTAAAAGTAATAAAAATAATTTTTTTTTTTTTAAATGGGCATTATGTTTAAAAAATAGAGTTGACCCCTTGCCTTGGATGTTAAGGACAAAAATACAGTAAATTAGACAGGGCGGTTAAGGGTTAATAAACCTTCACTTAACCCACACTCAGTGTAGGTATTTATTAAATATTTCTTGTACACTCTTAACAAGCTTCTTGTACTTAGGTTGGGTGGGTACATATGGTCTGACGATGTTGAAAAACTACCTTTGGTATATTCTCCTGTAGCCAGGTTTCCAGATGAACTCATCTCTGCAATTAGAAGACAGCCACATCCTTTGGACACTCCAACCTGGCAAATATTTTAAATGTTAAAATAAAAAGCTTATAACAATATAAGGTAGTCAACAGTCCAATAGCAGAGAAGCAAAGTGTTAGAGACTTTGCCTACACTAGCTCTGAGCTTTATGCAGTTGGATGATCAGGTTCCCTGCTTCACTGCCTTTTCCTTCCCAAACTCAGTCAGATACCCATTTACAGCTGAATCTGTGTTATACTATCAGGTTTCAAACCGTAACTATACCTCGAGAAACAAATGCTCTAATTGTTGCCCCACGGTGATCATTGTAACAGTCTACAGCCCATGTTATCAACACCATAATTTCCTGTACACAGATGAATCAGGAAGTACTACAAACAATGGATCACAAAGCATATACACAAAACTAAAGAATGGACATGACATGCAACACTCAATCATTTCAACATCAGCATGTCTATTTGTTGCTTCTTATGGAGATTGAAGCCACCACTGAAGCTGGTGTCCTTGTACCAAAGTATTATTGTTCTTTTGCAGACGTGGTTTCTGTTGCAATTTTTCTTTTGTCTCCTTCGAGACCCCATGGGAACTACAACTGGGCACAGTAAGGTTGTCTGACACTGAATGTCAGTAAGGTTGTCAATGTCAGTAAGGTTGTCCGACACTGAATGTCAGTAAGGTTGTCCGACACTGAATGTCAGTAAGGTTGTCCGACACTGAATGTCAGTAAGGTTGTCTGACACTGAATGTCAGTAAAGTTGTCTGACACTGAATATACAGCACTTTTTTTTAAAGTTACCACTCAATTTCCATCCATTTCTAGCATGTATGCCTAGATGTAGGTTAATTTCTCAGTAAAAGACAAACAGGGAGAAACACATACGGGATGAAAATTATTAGGAAACGGCAAAAACAAAGTGGTAATATTTGTCACAAGAATGGCATCGGGGAAAATTTTTTATTAGGGGTGAGAGAAGAGAGCAACACCTGCATGTGTGCATAAAAACAGGAGACAAAATGTCTCATGTGCAAGGCATAGAAAAATAACATGAGTATTTAACATATGGAAATATAAAACTTTTCTTTTGAAAAGGAGTTCTAGTGGGTTTTAGGTTGGAAATTTCTTTTTAAATCTCAAATTAAAATTGCAATTAGTCAATTATCTGATAATATATCAAAAATCATTTGTCTGAAAACGTTCTTATTGATTGTGTTTGTGTCTGTTAACCATTTAACCAACCTGTTCCAATCCCTGAAAAACTGTCTTATTTTATCATATTCCTTCAAACAGTAAGTTACATGACTCAATATGTTAACTTTTCAACCAACCTGTTTCAATCCTTGAATAACTCCCGGGCCTGGAACAGCATGTGCATTAATAATGTGTGCCCAGTTGCTGATGTTATACACACCACCACTGAACTGATGCATGACTGTGTTACCGATGTCAGCAAACTTTCTGTGGAAGTCAATTGGAAAGTTCAAATTTATATGAAGTATCTGCGACAAGCTTGTCAACTCAAATATCAAGGCCATCCTACTGTATGGCTCAAGCAGTCCCATAGCAGATATGTCATAGGGGAGTCAAGTGTTAGAAGCTTCAAAATACTAGGTTCAGCTTCATGAGATGGAGTGTCTGGGTTCCCTTCCTCGCCTTTGTCTTCCCAAACTCAACAGAGCCAGGCACCCATTAACAGCTGGGTAGACTGAAGCGTGATGCTACCAGGTTTCAATCCTGGAAACTGGTAACTTTTCTGCAAGAGGCAAGCGCACTAACCAGTTTGCCAATCAAAAACATGCAGGACAACCAAAATAAAAGGATGAACAGAAAGTTACAGGCTTTCATAAATGGGTGCTTGTACACAACAGAACAATTGAAATAATATTACAGGGTCACCAACATAGGCCTTGTGGACAGGATCAGACAAATGACAGGCCACAAATTGAGGAAACCAGCTGATAGCATTACAAGACTGTCTGTTTTGGAATTTTCAGTGCACATTAAATAGAGGGTGACCAAACAAATGGAGAAGGGGAACAAGCAAACTTTATTTTCAAAGGGTTGAGAATTGGGAATGCTGACATTCTGCCCTTCCTTTTATGCTGAATTCATTTATTCTCACATGCATTTAATGGACCACTAGCACCTACATACTATATGTATCTGAAGACATGGCCAAATATACGGGGGGGGGGGTGTTTCCCGCCTCGGCCACCTTGCTACATGACATGTAGTCAGCACCCATACGGAATTCAAAATGTCTACGACGGTATGAATAGGGACTGAGGTTTATAGTTTAGATCAGGTGGACGACTAAGGATTTCTTGAATACGGCAGGCCTAGCCTTTGGTCCTTATAATTTGTGACGATGTTGATAGCGTCAATCATTGTATTTGAAAATTTGCCACATTCTTTGACAGAATTTTGTGAATGAAATTAGCTTTGCTGAATAGAAGGTGCCTTTCTTAGAGGCAACAAACATCAAATAGAATCTGGAATTTGGCATCACACGTAAGACCAGTAGGGATGGACGTATGAGAGGATGTATCTGCCGTGTATACAACCAGTGCGCAACAGGAACAATTAGCATTCATACCCTCATCATTTGCTGCAGGAGACTGAGCACCTATGGGAGTGCAATGATTAACAATATTAATAACAAACATCTTGAGATTGTTATATAGATCTACAAACTGTGTTTGGCACTAGACACTAATGGGATAAAAAAAACATCCACGTATTAGTTGTGCCTATGCTCCTTGGGGAACCAAACTGCAGAACTTTCCCATACAGGAAGCCTGTCACTAAAATTTCTTGTGCTCTTGCACCAAAGGTCTCTATAGCCATTTATATTACACGATAAGGTAGCCAGTTCCTTGCCTCATCTCACATTAGTAACTTCATACAACTATGCCTGAGAAAGAAGTTGCCCCTAGTCATTCTGTCACCTCAGAGACCTCTGGGAACTATACGGAGCAGGCAGTATGCGCAGCAAGTGGAAAACACATCAGAATTAAATAAACCACACACACACACAAGCAGGTTTAAAAACAAAAAAAAAATTTACCTGTCTTCAAAAATTAGAAAGTTGTGTTTTTCAGCCAGCTGTGTTAACTTTGTCACAGTGTCCGGGCTGAAATCATCTAGTATGTCTATGTGAGTTTTCACGATACACACATATGGACCAACTTTCTCAATCAGCTGTCAGATAAACAATGAAACAAAATTACTTTCTTCATGCAAAATGTAATAGTCCAGTTTTTTTTTCCTAACTCATGCTACTTCTTTCAGCTTGCAATATGCTAATATCAATTCCGAGCGGGACCTCAAGACGCAGCAATAGAGACCGCAGTCAGCGACTCATAGCTTGACTGCCTGCGTCAGGACCAGCAAACCAGAGCTGGTCAAGACCGTGCTCCACCTCCATGTGGTGGTCCTGGAAACAGTATGCAGCAATGCAGGCTGGCTGAGCGAGCACGGATCGCAATGGGAAGGTAAACCCGGTCCTAAAAAATGCCGTGCAGAAGTCGGATGTGTCGACCGAAAGGTGCAGATATCACAGCTACGTTGTAAACAGACACAACACAACCACCGTCCTTTTCAGGGCGAACAAAGAAGAAGAATAATTCCGAGCACATTTTTAAATTTTTATGGTTTCTGTAGCAATCTGTTACAATATGAGCTTCCCTGTCCCATGTATAACCTCAAATTAGTTGCCTTCTGCGACACGCGTGAGGGAAGAGAGTCACTATTTTTTCTTTTTTTGTTTCTGATTTCCTAACAGCCCCCTGGTAACTTCTTCTTGGGTCCTTAGCCCCTGACTGACAAAGCAGTCAGTTGCCATCATGCCTAGTGGGGTCTTGTAGGGCAGAAACAAACTGTTCCCATTTTGCTCAGTAATGGCCATCCTTCATGCCATTCCCCAGTTCTGGTTATATGAGCTTAATTTCTTTTTAACGTAGACAGGGTTGTCGACCCTATGCTAAAACCCCCAACCTGGAGGACCAGGGTGTCTGCTTTAGTCTGACCCCTACCAGCGCAGGTTTGTTCAGCTTGGTAGGACCTGCCAGGAGTAAAACTCCCGCTGGTAAAGTTCTGGGTGTTGTCAGGGTACACAAGCCGCCAATGCTACAAGATATAGACACCATTGATGGCAGCATGGGGCAAGTAACTCAAACTGTGCCACAAAAATTTAATGCAGTACACATTGTTGTCATTCCTGTTCATCTGACATCCAAAGTGACATTCTAGACCAGCAGCAGGCAACCAAGGAGTTGTGGGGAACACACTTAAGCTCTCTACCTAGACAAAGTCATGTCTGTTCTCATAGTATTTGGAATAAATGCAACCAATAAGTAACTTTTACTCAAAGCTAACTTCATATTTTTTGGTTTTTAAACATGGTGATCACATCTCATGCAGTTTTTAGCTGAAGTGAATTTTTGTAAGCTAGCTCATCGATAAGAATCAAATGTCAAGTCAGTCCTTTTATATGACTGTAAAGTGCAATCTTTACTATCTTGCAATATAATACATTTATATACTTATTATGTTCGCAAATATTTTGTAAACAAAGTATTTCCTTTTTAAGTGCTTAAGGAGAAGTCATTTTTGAGTTACTTCCCTTGAAAGGAGTTCCGTCATCTTCGATCGGACTCCGCGGACGGATCTAGGCCTACTGCGATTTATTCTTTGCCTGGGTAGGAATAGATTGTTCTTGCTTCAGTATATCTATGGCCTGAATTTATACGTAGTGTTTGTATGAGTAGGACGAGGCTGTCTTATATATGGATATCTTTACATTTCTAAGTCGAACTATGTTGGTTGTCGCTAGAAAAGGTCAAAGGCTATGCAGCGGAAGTATCGCTAGCAGGGGGTGTGATTCATGGCTGTCATCCTGTCGAATTTTGTTGTAGCCGGCCTATCGCCGAAAAAGTGATCTATAAGTAAATGGGGGAAAGTGATAGTCATTTAGACATGTTGTATGTACTTTACCCCAGTGTTTATTCTCTTTTGCCAAGGAATGGCAAAGTTATATTTCGCATAGAAAGGTAAAACCACAATTTATTATGAACTTGGGCTTCGCCATCGTTGTCGATAAGCAGATGCACAGTGGTACTTTTGAAAAGAATATTTATTCAAAGGAAGATGACATTCCTATGTATCAGCACTAGATTATATGATATTATTCAATTACCTCTATGATAGAAGCTATGAAGAAATGAGGACATTTAACGAATGACCAATTTTGGGTCTGTATCCAATAGTGAGTGAAGCTCACGAGAGAAGCACAGCCATGTTGAAATCCATATACTTTGTATTTATCGAGTGAGAAAAAGGGATGCCTGTACTATCGCTCGATGAACCAAGAGATCACTGCTACATGTGAGAACCCATGTCTGGGATTCCTATATCTTTATGAAAAATATATATATTGAACTTTACGTGAAGGGATATTCGCTAGACGAGGTTAGTCTAGGAGCCTTCCTATATATTGGTTATGGTCTGACGTGCCCAGTCAGTAAAGCCAGATGATTTACATGATGGAACTCTGAATGCTTATTTACGAATGCTCCATTATGATATTTGCCAAGCATGAATGCTAACTTAAGATGATATTCCTGTGATCAACATTATGCTGTCTATGTCGACATTTGTTCCTGTAACCATACACGTACTGTCCAAGTGTGCGTCCCATTAAATGTTATAAAAAAGACCACCGTAGTTCCAGTACTTCTTGAATTCGAACAGTGTGAGTATGAGTGATGTACTACCAACCTGTCAACTCTATCGAATCATTCTACCATTCGCGTTCTGACATTCATATATACACACTCATTGTCTACACTCACATTCTTGTCGGAGCCTCATCACGTTCCAGGACAAGATGACCTGTATGACCAAAACTGTGCTGGGTTTAATGAGTTGACAATCGTTACACTTTACTACACCAGTCCCAACATCTACATTTATCAACTGGTGGACATTCACGGCATTTAACAAAGAAAACGTGATTTAACAACTAATGGCCAGTATGAGTTTAACAACTGGTGTGCCAGCTTCCTGGGTCAACCTGCACAGTGACCATATTGAGAAGTAAACTACTGAGACCAGACGTTCCTTGGGGTCTGTTACGACACACAAATACATCAACAGTACAACTCTACAGTGATGTCAGCGTGACCTGTCCTGTCGACAGTATGCAGTAACTAGGTCAGTGTTTGTTGACATTTGGTTCGTTGGACATTTGCCATACAACTAACAGTGTTACACAGCAAGCTTGGTTGAAACATAGAACATTACACATCAGGACTGGAGAATATTTGACAGTGTTTGCGAAAGGAAATGTTATTTGAACTGAGAAGTCCTACATCGATTGTTATCATTCACATCAACGATGGAGCTTCTATTTCTGTGTTGAATTTAAAATAATTAGACCAGAAGTATTTGTTTAATAAAGTACCACAGTACTGTACTATTAGGCAGTGTAACTGAGCCTTGTTTACAACACATTCTTTCTGCAACACTCTATTTACATCATATTGCCATACTATTTATGCATTTATGTATTTATGTTTAAATATTTATATGTGATATTTGTTTGTATCCAGCGGGTTGTTGTTTTGGTTGGGCGGTGTCACACAACAGAGTATCCCACGTAATAGAGGGTCTGATGTGTGCGTTTCTATAGGTGCAATTTTCTTGATTGAAAATTTGCTGCGACAGCTGTTGCTATTAGTGTTAGCTGTGAAGACTGTACTCATTGTTGTTTTTGTAATATTCCTCTGTTCTTTAGTTTGTTTTGATTTGTTTGTAATTTGTTGGTCTACCCTATTCTATCTTTCAGTTCTATTCTCAATTTATATTTATATACTGTGGCGTTATTTGTATTTGTTATCCTCTTGCGGTTTATCTTTTATTGTTTTTCCCATTTGATTTATTTCATTTCCGCAAATGTTTTCATGTTCTTCTGTATAACTGTTTTGTTTTTGTGCCTGATCGACATACACTATTTTAAATATAGTTGATCATATAAATTGATGTACAAGAATCAACTGATAGTTAATTGCTATTACTAAAGGTACACAGTTGATGATATAAAACACTATTTCTGGTGCACTGCACTTATATTATAAAGTGAACCAGCAACTTATAGCTGTTATTATATAAGGATTTATACAAGACCTTGGTAAGGCTTGTTTCCCACAGTGATTGGGATAGTTAAGTACTATTTTCCACAGGTTACAAAGTTATCATACAAGGTCTTTGATTAAGACTAAGAAAGTGAATTTATTTACTTTTGCAAATTACTGATCTTATTAGACAAGATGTCTACATTAGATTATTTTATCACACAAGGCAAGGTTCTTGATAAGACTGGTCAGCAATTAGAAGAATGGGCAGTTGCTCAATATGACAAAGCATTAGCTGCTGAAGAAAGAAAAGCATTGATTGAGGAGAAAAGATTAGAAGCTGAGGGAAAAAAATTACAAAGAGAGTATGAACAAAAGAAATTGCAGATACAGACTGATGAAAAAAGATTCCAGATGGAAATGGAAAAAGAGAAAAGAAAAGATGAAGCTGCTGCAGAAGAGAAAAAAAGAGAGAACATGAACACAAAAAAGAACTTTTAGCATTTGAGTTAGAAAAGTTAAAGTTAACAAACATAAGTAATGTTAATCAAGCATCTGGTGGTAATGGTAAACCCTTTACTTACAAGGTCAAGGTACCAGCGTTCAACCCTTCCAGTGATGACATAACATTCTGGCTAAATAGATTTGAACGCTCTTGTCGAGCCCATAATGTGGACAAATCACAATATGCTAACCAGTTATCAGAAAATCTGAAAGGTGATTCTCTGACTAGTTTAAGTTTGGTTGAAGAGGCTGACAAAGATAACTATGATGTTATTAGGGCAGCCTTATTAAAGAAGTATCAGTTGTCTGAAGAGGGTTATCGGAAGTTGTTTAAGACAATGGTGCCTGAGGCAGGTGTAGAATTCTCAGAATTCATTGCAAGGACACGTCTTACATTTGATCGTTGGATTGAGCTATCCAAAACAGAAAAGACTTATGAAGCACTTATGGACTTGATACTCAGAGACAAGATTATGTCAAGTATAAATAAACCTTTCCTCGAATTCTTACATGAGCGTAAACCTAAGTCTCTAAAAGAAATGGAACAGTATTGTACCCAATACGTCACTGCACATCCGGACGTAGCTATTAGCAACAGTAAGGTTAAAGAAGGTATGCCAGTTGCTTCTGCAACACCATACAACCCTAATCACTCTCACAAATTCCAAGGACCTCAAAATAGGTTTAATAAAAAGGTAACTATTACAGTTATCAGAACCAAGGTAACCAATCATTTCAGGGTTCTTCTTCGAATACCTGGAGAAGAGCTGACAGCCCTCGATTCAGGGGTGGTCATAATTACAGGAACTTTCGCAAAGGAAGTCATTCTAGAAACTATCCAAGTTTTCCTTCATGGAGACAACAAGATCATAATTACCGAGATACTCATTATAATGAATATGATGATAGTAACCAAAGGAGCTATGATTCAAACCCGAGTAGGGGTTATAATAGTGGAAACAATGATAAGTACAGAGGCAATAATAACAGAGGTAGAGCACAATTCAAAAAACATAAAGCTCATTACCAGGCGAACTCTGCACAGCAAGAGTCCCACGAAGCCTATAAACAAAATAAAAGATAATGATGACTCTAATAATATGGCATGTGCCGCTTTTGATTTTGGGAGAGCATCTCAGTGCCCCCAATGCAAAACATTATTTGAGCCAACCACAGTGTCTACTTTAAGCTGTGGCCATCCTCTTCCCGCTCTTCCTGCGTCAATCGCGCATGATGGGAGAGGTTCTCTTGTCTTACACAAAGGTTTAGTAAATGACAATCCAGTCTCAGTACTTTTTGATTCTGGATGCACAACTATTGGGGTTAGGCAGTCACTCATAGATCCTTCTCATTCTACAGGCAAAGTAGTCAAATGCGTAACATTTGGCGGCACCATAGAGAAATACTCTACCGCTATCATTAGGATTGCTACTCCTTTCTTCACAGGAGATGTACACGCATGTCTTTTGCCGAATCCGATCGCTGATCTTATCATCGGTCGCATTCACGGAGTCAAAGAATGCACTCCGGAGCAAATTTCCGTTTGGGAAAATCAAAATATGCAATCTGCTAATGCGGTAGTCACTAGAGCTCAAGCTCTCAATATGCCTGAAACTTCACTGTTGAAGATAATGAAGTGCATAACCAAGATGATCCCTTGGTAATTTCTCGTGACTCGTTTATAAAACAACAAGAAGAAGATCCGACTCTTAAGAAATTCTTCACTCTTGTAACGAAAGGTGATCCGAATAAAGATTCAAATTGTAAATCTTGGATTACAATGAAGAATGGCGTACTTGTACGTATGGTGCAAGACTCCACTAAGTCAAGTCATTCTCAGATTCTTGTACCCAAGAATTTGAGAGTTAAGATCTTACAACATGCACACGACTCTCAGTGTGCTGGTCACATGGGTTTTTCCCGTACAAAGTCAAGAGTTCTTGCGGCTTTCTTTTGGCCTTTTGTGAACAAGGACATACGGATCTATTGTCGATCCTGTAAAGTATGTCAAGAAGTCAAATCCAAAGGTCCTCGTCATGCTGCGCCTATTCAGGCTGCAGATATTCCTATTCGTCCATTCCAGAAAATGGCGATAGACATCATTGGTCCATTCAAGATCAAATCTGCTAGAGGACATCAGTTTATCTTAACGTGTGTAGACATGTGCACACGTTGGCCAGAGGCTATCCCTCTAAAGAGCATTACTACCGCTGACATTGCAGATGCTCTTTGGCTTATATTTTCTCGGCTGGGATTCCCCGGAGAAATATTATCAGATCATGGCACCCAACTGATATCGGATACCATGTCTCAAGTAATGTCTACTCTACAGATAGAGAGATCTTTGAGTAGCATCTATCATCCTATGTCCAATGGGATGGTCGAGCGACTAAATAGAACACTTAAGAACTTATTAGGGAAGATAACTGAGGATCATCCTCAAGATTGGGATAGGGTTTTACCCGCGGCCCTCTTCGCGTACAGAGAGGTCCCCAATGAACATACAGGGTTTTCTCCCTTTGAACTTGTCTTTGGCGCGCGACCGCGCGGCCCAATGTCTTTGCTGCATGATCTTATAACAGCTGACAATATTGACGATGACACAAAATCTTCTTACGAGTATGTCATCGCGCTGAGACAGAAGATTATCGAAGCATGCAAATTGGCAACGTCCTCTTCTGAATTTGCTAAGCAGAAGGCAAGACAATTTGCTAATAAGAAGAGAACTTTACGACAACTTTGTCCTGGTGACAAAGCATTTGTTTTGCTACCTTGTCGTGAAAATAGACTCCTTATTAGTTGGAAAGGTCCGTACGATATAATATCGAAAATTTCAGATGTTGACTACATCGTCGATATTAACGGGAAGCATAAAACCTTCCACATCAATATGCTTACGGAGTTCCATGAACGTCCTGACTATCTACAGCCTATTTTCCAGGCAACGGACGATTCTCATGTCAAACATGGTCATTACTCATCACTGTCTGTAATACAGGATGAGGAAACAAGTTTTTCGGATGTTAATCTTCCGCTTCCAATGATCCCACTTCATTCTAGTGAATCATGGAAAGACGTTACTGTTTCTCCTGATTTGTCTCTAGGAGAACAGCGACAAGTTTCGTCTATGTTACAAACATTTCAGGATGTCCTCACTGACATCCCTGGACAAACTCATGTCATTGAGCATGACATTGTTCTAACTGAACATACTCCAATTAGGGTTAGACCTTATCCTATCCCTATACATTTCCAAACACAGGTTGAAAAGGAGTTGGATGAAATGATAGATTTACAAATAATCGAACCATCCACTTCTGCATATTCTTCGCCGATGGTTATTGTTCGAAAAAAAGACAATAACATACGTCTTTGCGTTGACTATCGCAAATTGAATCAAGTTACGAAGTTCGATGCTGAACCTATGCCTTTACTAGAAGAGCTACTTACTCGTCTTTCTAAATCGCATTTTTTCACTAAACTTGATTTGTCTAAAGGATATTGGCAAGTTCCATTATCCGAACGCGCCAAACCTCTTACCGCTTTCTCTACTCCCAGAGGCCTTTTCCAATGGAATTTTATGCCTTTCGGCCTTATGAACGCACCAGCTACATTTGTACGCATGATGCGTCGAATCCTATCGTATCGGTCAGATGTCATTGCTTATCTAGACGACATCTGTCTTTTCAGCGATACTTGGGAAGATCACTATTCAGGGTTAGTTGAATTATTATCAACTCTGCGTGAGTATAACCTGACAGCAAAACCATCCAAAGCTTGTATTGGCTTTAGCGAAATTGCTTTCTTAGGCCATCGAGTAGGTCACGGTTTCTTGAAGACAGAAGACCATAATATCACTAAGATACTTAACATCTCTATCCCTAGGACTAAAAAGCAAGTGCGAAGTCTTTTAGGTCTCATACATTTTTATGGACGTTTCATTCCGAATCTGTCCTCTATCATGGCACCTCTCTCTACACTATTAAAGAAAGGGTCGCCTAACATGGTTCACTGGTCTCATGAATGCCAATCTTCACTAGAGAAGATCAAAACTATGTTTTCATCACCACCTATTTTAGTGTTACCTACAACAGATAAGACATTTGTTCTTCGTAGTGACGCTTCATCCACTGGGATTGGAGCGGCACTAATGCAAGAGTACTCTGGAACTCTGCATCCTGTAATGTATATATCCAGAAAACTTAATGCTGCAGAAAGGAATTACTCGGTTTTAGACCGTGAATTATTGGCAATGGTTTGGTCAATTCTCAAACTCAAAAGATTCCTTCTGGGCGCGCATTTCGTAGTGGAAACTGACCAAAAAGCTCTTACGGCTATCCAAAGTAAGAACTTGAAGAGCTCGAGATCAACTCGATACGCAATCGCTCTTCAACCTTTTCATTTCTCGGTACGAGCTATCCGTGGTTCAGAAAATGTGATGGCGGACATTCTGTCCAGATGCCCACATGATGCCACTTAACTGTTAAATATTGGATCTTTTTAATATGTATAACTTTACAACAGTTATTTTTTTGTTTCTTTACTAAGATACACATTTGTAATTTAATAATAGAATGATGGTATCGCTACTTAGCGGTTTATTGATGTTTATTCACCGCTGTTCTTTGATGATTGTTTCTTCATAAATCATAAATTTAAGATTATAGTGTGAAGTTTTGGTATGCATTGTATAATTACCAGAATTGTATTATACGTACATCACACCTTCCTGGAAACATTTATTCGTAGAGAAACAATTTCTCTCAGATTTTGAGATATATTCTCACTGGTCATATTAGGAATTATAGTTATTCCTGATATTTTCATCTGCGCAGTATTCTTGCGTTGTGAGCCTATTCTACGTTGCTCCTAGATGTATTTAAAAAAAAAAAAAAATTTTATTTTTTTTTTCCCGGGAGGTGTGGTAAGACTGTAAAGTGCAATCTTTACTATCTTGCAATATAATACATTTATATACTTATTATGTTCGCAAATATTTTGTAAACAAAGTATTTCCTTTTTAAGTGCTTAAGGAGAAGTCATTTTTGAGTTACTTCCCTTGAAAGGAGTTCCGTCATCTTCGATCGGACTCCGCGGACGGATCTAGGCCTACTGCGATTTATTCTTTGCCTGGGTAGGAATAGATTGTTCTTGCTTCAGTATATCTATGGCCTGAATTTATACGTAGTGTTTGTATGAGTAGGACGAGTCTGTCTTATATATGGATATCTTTTGTCGATAAGCAGATGCACAGTGGTACTTTTGAAAAGAATATTTATTCAAAGGAAGATGACATTCCTATGTATCAGCACTAGATTATATGATATTATTCAATTACCTCTATGATAGAAGCTATGAAGAAATGAGGACATTTAACGAATGACCAATTTTGGGCTGTATCCAATAGTGAGTGAAGCTCACGAGAGAAGCACAGCCATGTTGAAATTCATATACTTTGTATTTATCGAGTGAGAAAAAGGGATGCCTGTACTATCGCTCGATGAACCAAGAGATCACTGCTACATGTGAGAACCCATGTCTGGGATTCCTATATCTTTATGAAAAAATATATATATTGAACTTTACGTGAAGGGATATTCGCTAGACGAGGTTAAGTCTAGGAGCCTTCCTATATATTGGTTATGGTCTGACGTGCCCAGTCAGTAAAGCCAGATGATTTACATGATGGAACTCTGAATGCTTATTTACGAATGCTCCATTATGATATTTGCCAAGCATGAATGCTAACTTAAGATGATATTCCTGTGATCAACATTATGCTGTCTATGTCGACATTTGTTCCTGTAACCATACACGTACTGTCCAAGTGTGCGTCCCATTAAATGTTATAAAAAGACCACCGTAGTTCCAGTACTTCTTGAATTCGAACAGTGTGAGTATGAGTGATGTACTACCAACCTGTCAACTCTATCGAATCATTCTACCATTCGCGTACTGACATTCAGATACACACTCATTGTCTACACTCACATTCTTGTCGGAGCCTCATCACGTTCCAGGACAAGATGACCTGTATGACCAAAACTGTGCTGGGTTTAATGAGTTGACAATCGTTACACTTTACTACACCAGTCCCAACATCTACATTTATCAACTGGTGGACATTCACGGCATTTAACAAAGAAAACGTGATTTAACAACTAATGGCCAGTATGAGTTTAACAATGACTATGAAACACGGAGAACAAAAACAACCAAGAAAGCTACAGACTTTCCCAAATGGATGCTTGAGTAAGAATAAAAGATGTGGAAAGGGCTGATGGCACGTGACAGGAAGACATGGCATGTGTCTGTTGAAGGACTATGCTCCTTGGGGAGCTAAAGGGTATTGACTGATTGATCATTAGGGAGCAATAATCATCATATTACCACAGTTCTTAATTCTCCAAATAGGAAAATTCAATTTATTGCATACTTCAGGTGACTTAATGCTGACAGAGTGCGCTGAACCAAGAAGACATGCGCACCATCATAGCGAATTGACGCTGGAACTAGGTTGGCCACATTCTCAGAAGAGACCCTGACACCATCACTAGAACTGCCACAGCTTGTTGCTGCCCTATGGGAAAATTTATGGTCTCTGGCCCCTTTTCCCCAGTTGTCAAGGACTTGAAGTCTTTTCTGGTCGTTCCTGGCTGCTATGAATCAAGTATACAACAAACAACATAAGCAAACACACAACAATCAAACATGAACAAACGCAGCAATCAAACATACAACAAACAAACCAACCAAATACGCGACTAAAAAAAAAAGCAATAAAAATCAAATGTACGACAATGACATGTAAGCAATACAAAGCACACACAATCACATGGAGATGGACTGACCTGTAACAGCTCTTGAGACTTTGTCACATCAGCAGACAATGCTAGGTTTGTCCTCTTCTCCTCCATAATCTGAAAAATTCTGCGGCTGAGAGGGTTTCTGCACAGCTTTGCACGCTCTCCATAACCATACACCTTCATTTTTAAAAACAGGCACAGTATGTGAACGGTATAAGAAATGTGCACAAGAATAGTAATGACATTAATATTTTTTTGTAAATAATAAAACATTTGTAAATAAGTATTGTAAATAAAAAGGAATATACCGACAGTAGACTGTACATAAAAAATAATATATCGACAGTACACTGTAAAAAGTAGAAATAATTGTTAACTGATTTTTTTATAAAAAAGTATGACAAATTATTAAAACTATATTGACAAATTATAAAAAAAAACTATAAACAAACTAATGACAGCCTGACAAGAGAGAGCAATTACACAGTAAATGTACCCAATACAATGTTAACGGAACAACAAAACAGAAAGTTCCATTACAGATACTATCATTTCACTGTAATAAATCGTAGCTTTATGAAGTGGAATGACCTTCCTTGTACCCTTTACCTTCCCTAACTCAGCGTAGATCTACAATGTAGACAATGCTAAGGATTCAACTTGGCATCAGCTGCAAAACAGCGACATGCTCAGCAGCCCTAGTTAACAACAACAAACAACATTTACATGAAACAAAGATTTGGAACAAAATAAAAATTTACCTTGAGTTTCGGTGTGGAAACGTGCTCATCAGGCCTAAATTTATTTCTCTGTATATAGTCAGCCACCCTCTCTGCAGTTTCTGCATCCAGTTTTCCAGCTTCTTTCAAGATCATGAGGATATCAGTCATTGTAAATACACTGAAGAAGTAGATGGTTTGGACTGAATTATTTAGGAAATGCTCTTGATTGTTATCATACACCATAGGTGTGGTAAGAGAGATTGTAAGAAAACATACATAAAGTGTAACATCTCTTCTATTACCCATCAGAAGCCTGCATTAAAGCATTTTATGTGTTCTTGCAGCTGTGGTTTCTGAAACAATTTGTTTTATATGACTAGTCCTCTCTAACAAGATGCATGACAACTAGAAGGGGCCAGAGAAAAACTTAACAAACACAAAACCTGGTAATGGGAACCACGTCACTACAATGTAAATAACAACACTGCCTGTGTTACAACTAAGTCAGTTTGAAAACAGTATAAAACAAAAATGGCTAATGTTATTGTGTAAACTAAAATTACCCCATGTGGTTTCCATGGAGATCCCTGAGATGAAGGACAAACACAACCCCCACTTCCTCACGCATGGTGCTATATATGCTGGCCTTATATATCCTGTCCTGCTCCATCCATTCACGGTCTTTCCATGTATTTTTTTGTCCCTTTCCTGCCTGTCTCCTATTCCCTTCATCTGTTTTTTTCAGTCACTTTCTGTTCCTCCTGCCATGAGAATTCCAGAATAAAGACTACACTGAAATGCTAACATCATGGTGTATCCTATTGAATGTCAGCATATTGTTCTCATCTCTTGTTCCACTGGCACATGTTTGGATACTGTCGTATTAAGTAACATTAAGCTGTATAAAACACTATTTACTAACTAACCTGTGTAACTGAATACCCTCAAGTTCAAGCTTCTCTCGACCACCCTGCTCCCTGTCCAGCAACACAACAGCATCTTTTACAGCCACACCTGCTGACTGTAGTGCCTAGTCATGAACAACAACAATCTTTACATCTGAGTTTTGGCAAGATGAGTTAAAAAAAAAAACAATGCAGATCTGTGTTCTTTTATTCCAACAATTAGCATTCATACACTTCGACACTTGCTGAGGGAGACTGAGCACCTATGGGTTTGCCTGGAGTGCACTGACGTCAATTCTGATCAATAATAACAATTCTTTTATACAAAATCCTAGGGGACAGTTTTGTTTTGGATTTTCGGCTTCCAGGTGTCACCACGTGTTCAAAAGTGGCCCAATGTGTATTCAAAAGTAACCCAAAATATTCAAGTTTTCGGATAAAAGGATATAGACCTGTAAGTCTTACTGGGATAAAGAAAATAGAAACTACCAACACTACAACAGCATGGATTTTCTCAGGGGCGTATATGTACTAAAACATTACTGAGTAGAGTAAGACTTCATCAAACGGGTAGACCACACTGCTCAAAATGGTAACTCTTCACCACTCTCAAAAACATGTAATTTACAGCCAATCTCAAAACTGATAACTCATGATGCCACTTTCAAAAAGGTAATTAATTCACCACTCTCTAAGTTTAAAGTAATCACCCTTGAAATATACACCACCAGACTCAAAAATATAATTCAGCACTTTCAAAAGGATCCACCACTTTCAAATTTTCAAAGAAGTTAAGTCACCACTCTCAAGCAGGCAATGGACAGAGGGTACATGATCACTTCCAAACAGGTAACAAGCCACTATCAAGAAGGTAAATCACAATGCTCAAGCAGGTGAAAAACTAAGAAAGCATAAAACTTACCTGTGATGTTTCTAGAACACTTGACCCACTAGAAACGACATCTTCCACAACCAAACACACGTCTCCATCACAGAATACCCCTTCAATCAATTTCTTTGTTCCGTAGCCTTTGGCTTCTTTTCTGCGTATCAGCATCGAAATGTTGTGGTTGGCAGACATCAGCTGATGATAGCATTAATAAAAGTAATGAATATATTATGTTACTGTTGAAGGGAAAGCATGGGGTGTGGTATAGATTGATGTTACTGCGCTTTTGCAGCCGAAATTTCAAATTTTCATGCATTACTTTTTCATAAAAGGTTGCTTGAGAAGAAAAGGACTTAAATCATCATGTTTTCTTTTTACCCAGCTGTAAATGGGTGCCTGACTCTTCCCTTTGAGTTAGGGAAGGAACAAGGCAGCAAAGATGGGAAATGGTCACGCCACCTCTCGATGCTGGACCCAGTATGGTGAAGTCTCTAACACTTTACTCCCCATACGGCAGTATCTGCTATGGGACTACCTTTCCCTTTTTTTTTACAGAGCATGGAGCTACCTCTGCACGTGGGTCTTTTGCAGGAAGCCTGCAAGCATTCACATGCTTTTGTAGCAGTGGTTTCCATAGCATTAATGTGAAATTGCCATTTGAATGAAAGGCTGAATGCCGGATGAAGATGATTTATATCAATCACGATGCAGTTCTCTCATCTGCTTCATTAGCTTTGGATATTGAATATGGTCTGGATTTTGAAATGCATCTAGATGAGCAAGTGTCATCAAAGCACTACTGATTAAACTTTGTGAAAAAAGAACCTACAATGAAATATTCAAATTTAAGCTGGAATTTAATAATGCAATGTGGTGTAGGGAAAGTAACTGATGGCAAATCAAACATACATGTTGTTGCAGATAAAAAGTTTAATGGGATAGAGTATCTCCACTAATGTCGTGGGGTTCTTTACTAACTTTCAATGTTGTATGTTTCTCTACATTCATGAATGTTGAGAAGGTGGTGTAAATCTTCCCGTGTTGTGTAAGTTGTCTGTAGGGCTTCCTGTTGTTTGATGATGGCTTCTCTTGACTTAATGGTGTGTTATAAGCCGTTCTGTGAAACTAGGCAATGCCCACGATACTACAGACTGCACAACACATTTGGAACACCACACTTAAATAAAATGTTCTTGGACGCCTGGCATAGGTGACTTCTACTCTCTAATTACATGATACATGATGTTGCATCATACAACACATACAGTTCCAAACCCGTTTACAATATATATGTCAATGTTAGCCAATATGAACGCTTGACACTTCATAAATCCTGCTAGTGATTTCTAGTAACATATGTAATGAACTTTGTGCAGATAGCACAAGTAACACTGTCATGTTCTTGTACATGACAACTTGGCTACCTGAGCCTCTGTTCACGGGCGATTACGCTCTATTAGTTTATAGGACTGTCACCAGACAGGTCCCAAGCTATTAGAAACCGTAGTTTCTGTGAAGATAATGTACTTCTTTTATATATGTAACTGTTCGCTAACGAACGTACATGTTGCAATCAGCCATCACTGAGTGAATTACACAGCTCCTGCCTTGAGCTTATATGAATCTATCAAACTCCAATAGAATTCTCACGTTGAGATATACATAATCCGTAATTATTCCATATACCTGAATAGAATGGCATGGGCCACACACACACACCTCCAGAGAGCAAAACGTCTCTAGTTCGCTCAAAAGTGAAAATCACACTGACTGTTCCTTTGTTCTACCAACGTCGTCAAAAAGGATATACAATCGTTGTAAACAGTCGTTAACCCACGACTTTGTGAGCCGTCATGTTGTGACTGTTTATGAACCCTAATATCAGCCCTTCTCGTTTGTGTTAAAACATCATCAACAATGGTATGTGAACATGTACTCATAGCTGAGAGGGTGTTTCGAGGTGCAAAAACTTCGATACCAAAATAAACAAAATATCCAAGCTATTTCACACCGCAAAACAGTCCTCAGCACATGTAAATGTTCGCAGCTCTACCACCAACAGGCGAGTGTAGAATGTTCGTTATATGCCCTGTGAATCAGTTGATCCAACTTAATAGCAGTGTGACAACCTGGCCCAGTCTTCTCTTAATTTAATCACTGGGACGCCATCTTATCTTCATCTTCGAGGAAAGTTTGTGACTCAGTAAAAAATATATTGCATTTTCTCCTTGCTGTTTCTACAAATTCTCCTCACATCAGACATGGCTTCACAAAAAAATCTAGTATTAGAGTGGCTTTAAACCAGTAGAAATCAGAGTAGTATAGCGGCTAATGAAAGAGTGCCCAATTATCTCGGACTCAGCTAGAACCAGTCTCGGCAACAAAAGGTAAAGGATCTCTTTACCTGTTTATTGAGAACATGGTGTTAGGCCCATATTTTCTTGACCATCGCCACACTAGGGGTGATGTGGTTAGCATCACGCCGACCGTCTTAACCTTCCCAGAGTTGCTCTGGTACCCAAATTTATGAGGCTGGGTCGACCCCTGAGCCGTTTGTGGTCGAAAAAAATTCCACCTCAACTGGGGATCGAACCATGGACCACAGAGCTAGGAAGCCAGTATACTAACCACTGCGCTACCACAGCTCCTAAGCAACAAACCCATGTGACAATTCCCGCTGGTCAAGCTTAAAAGTTAGCATCTAATACTGCAAAAATCACTTGCAATCAGAAAGCTGGCCGTGGTAGATCTAACACAACGTTAGAGTCAATCTCAGGCCAAAGAATAGGAAGTCGAGCGCAGTGAAGGCAAATCCATACACTTAGAGACTGAAGTTCATGACCAGAGACCAATGCTACGCGATGCAACGTCACTCAAGTTTGGCACAACTAGACATAGGACAACCTACCACGCTTCACTATCAGCCTGGGGCTGAAAAGATAAGTGTTCCTAAAAAGGAATAGCACCAAATCAATGATATAGCCAGGGCCAAAAGTCACCAGGATGATACGAACTTGAACTTGCCAGACCAAGTGCACATATATCACATATAATAACTTCATAATCGCTCACATATTCACACAACAGCTTCATTTTACCTTTATTAAACCAAATGAGTGTAAATATTGTACAATACCAGAAGACTTATTTACTTGATTTCCTGTTACATATTGTCTAATGTTTATTTCCTTTTAGAAGCAGGGGGCTCGTAACTAATATAATAACAGTAATAGCCAAATTAAGGATGATAATAATAATAATAGACAAGGGGGGGAGAGGAAACTACGTTAGCGAGAGACCAAACATATAACAACCTATTACAGAACACTGTTCTCAGGAGTTTACACTCTTCGTTTCCCTCCAAATCCTATGGGGGGCCCCAACTTGAGCCAATCTTCCTTTGGGTGATCCTGCCAAAATCTTAGCGTTATCTATATCTATTATTTCTAATTCATTTATTTCTCATATCCTTTACCCGCTATGCAACAAGCAGCAAAGAAGCAGGATATAACTAAGTGATACTTTTTCTTAAAATAAATTCAATGTAACAAAGTTCATTTTTTCATGGTTACGAAAACATGCTTCTGAATAAAATATTTATTTTCTTTTGTAGCTATTAAGTACACTAGTTTTCAGCGTCATTTAATAAATTATATAGCCTACCTGTTAAAGAAGACTTATTTTCCTTACCTATAATAGGCCTACATATTAATTACAAGTAGGCCTATACATCACTAACATTCATGTAAAGGAATATATTAAAACCAAATAACATTTACGGTTGCGGTGTCGGTGAGACAATTTTTAGTTAACCACTTTGTGCATATATTAAAGATATCACATGTGATGTGAGTAATAAGTAGTTGGGAGTCATTCTTATTAAATTACTGTTGTCTGGGTCAAAAAGTTTCCAACGCCAAAGCTCGAAGAAGAATGCGTCTGCATGGCTAATTCTGCAGACAATTTACCTTAAAACACTAAAATCTACTACCTCTCAATAAAATGAGTAGAATTCTCAATGGGAAAAAACATCAAACTGCTGGATATAACACAAAGAAGAGCTTGTAATTGTAAGTTAGACAAAAAAGCTTTACCGTAGCGATTGGAAGTGCCGTATATGGAACACCACAGAGTGACTGGAACTTGCACGATGATATCTTGTCCCATAGAAGGGTAGCCACATCAGTCTGAAAAGTGACAAATAAAAAGGATTCATTTCAATTCCAGTAGTAAATGTAATATACAGTAGGACAGCGGTTTCAAGTATACGCGATTGGCGATCGAGGAAAAAAAGGTTGGAAAATACGGAAAATATATAAGTACCGTCGGAAGGTGACAAGTAGCCTAATACTAAACAATGCCTACCACATCATCCATTATCATTTCACCAGTAGGCATTGTATCATCATCATCACCACCAGTTTCAAGAAGATGGCCGAAGAGGAGGGTGAGTACAATAACAGGTATGAGAGAGAGAGTAGGCTAGTACTGTATTGTTATAATTATATTTTAAATTACTTTTATTATTACAGTATTTTACTTTAGTAATTGTTACTATAGTGTTCATTTACCTTATTTATAGGAAAAAATGTGTGATAGGTATTAACATATAGGAAATACACGTATAGGCCTACTGTATATGGGGTGCCCTACTATACGTGATTTTCAGTTAGTGCGAGGGGTCTTGGAGCGTAATGGTCGCGTAAAAGGGGGGGGAATACTGTACATTGTTTTAAGCTGTTATTATTACAAACTTAGAAGACATCATTAGGTAACAAAGAGAAAACACCCACATACGATGACTCATACATGTATCTTGGCAGAAATATAAAGTCAGAGGGGCAGATGATGTCAAAATAAGCAATACCAACAGACAGGATCTTTTATTTTTTACTTATTTACTTAGTCATTCCTCTTCTACTTTGGGGGTGTAGAGTTTATCCACAGAGAGTGATATACTATCCAACTGAATGTCTTCTCCTAGAAGGGTTCCAATCTAGTCCTGTCCTTCAGAGATTGTCTAATGTCTTCTAGATTGTCCTGCAGATTTGATTCCCTGGATCCTAGTTTCCCATATTTGTCATTGTGGCCGATCTCCCATTCTGCAGACATGGTCAAACTATCGTAACTGGGACTGTTCTACTTGGGTCTGCAGGGACTGGGTTTTGAGGCCATGACACACTGTCTGGCTGCGGGCCATGTCCATTCTTGTTACTTCAACCACCTATCTCAGAGTGGCTACCTTATTTCTGAGGTTTGGAGCTGACTTTTGTAGGCTGTAATCAATGCCCATGACTCACATAAAGAAGTCAAGACTGGAACACAGGTGCAGCGATATACAATTCTCCATTTATGTCCTAAACTCTTCCTGCAGCTTCCAGTCTATGACAGCTCTAAGGTATTTCTCCCATCATAATCTGATGCTTTTTTTCCTCTCATATCACCACGGTTTTTTTGTTTTGGGGCTTCTGATGATATCACTCTCTTCTGCAGCTCTTGCCTCTCAGACATGCAGCTGTCTGAATGTGAAGATACGGTCTCGAGTCCTACTTATGTCTGCTCAGCAGCCACACTGGACTTCATCCATTTGTAGGACATCCAGGGGTAAATCTAGAGTAAATGTTACCAGGGACACTGAGAAGAGATATGCCCCACACTCTCAGTTATCACCCTATTTGAATATGGGTGTTCTGGATTTAGGTTTAGGGTGGCCGCAGGTTTAGATGTAGTGTATAGAGTTGGGTTTATGTCTCAGGGGCTATGGATACGTAGGGCCTAATATCTTTATGCAGCTGCGTCATAAGCGCAAGCCAATGAAAGAGTAGAATATGGAGACACACGGTATCATAGCCAAATTATTAAAACAATTCCAAGTCACATCGATTGTGTGTGTGCAATTATCATCTTTTGTTACTGTGTTTGTTTTGTTTCTTTTATTTTAAAAACGCACAGTGCCAATGTTTTTTGCATGTTATATGTCAAAAAGCTCGACATAAGGCTAGGTTTAAGATTTGTGTTTTGAAATATGTCTCCTTTTGCATGCTAAACGTAAGCCGATGAAATGGAAGATACAGCAATATGTGGCCAGCTTAATAAACAAGTCTGGATGAATACAATTCTGCGTGTGCGTGATGGTCATCTGCTTTTATTTGTGTTCATATGTGTTAGGCTATTCAAGTGTTGGTCTCGTATGCATAGTTGGTAATTATTTTCAAGCTCTAATTTCCCAGAGGAATTAATAGGGGTCATATCTGTCGAGTGAAATTTTCGGGTTTTTCTTAGATTAGAGCGCACTGGACAAAAGTGTGTAGGACTAGCTGATTTCTGTATGACCAAGGATTTGATTAGACCTACTGATAGCTATGAATGTCCAGAGTGTGAAAAAAGTATGCATCAGGTTTAAAAGAAGGATGCCAGTAGGCCTAATTACTTTATGTAAATGTGCAGTATCCTATGCCTTTAACTAAGAATGAGGACAGTCAGTAGTGTACTGGTACTTTCACATAGCCTACTGTTCTGTGCAATATTCGACATGATTGTTTGTCAGACGGTGTTATTTGTGGAAGAAATAAACATCTGACGGTATTCTCACGTCTCTGAATTCTTTTATAACGCTCTGTCGAACACGCGGCCCACTATTTTTTTTTTGGGGGGGGGGGGGGGGGGGGGGGGGTTGGGGGGGCGTAATCTGACACATGGCGCCCACGTCGTAAGGATTAGGATTTCTAAACCACTAGGCTAACCCTCACGATTAGCCTAGGCCTAATCTTTTTTACTGACTAAAACTGACTTACCATTAACTTTGGAAAGGATATCATCACACGAAGATCAAAATATACTGGAGACTTTATTCCACTTTTAAGTGTAAAATCACCAAATTTGACAGCATCTACTTCGTGCAGACGTAAAATAATTGACGTGAGACAAGACGGCGTGACTTCACTGGAGGCCGCCATTGTGGGGAATGAAGAGTTTTTAAACTTTGCGGCTTACGCTAAAGGTTGCCAGATTAAAACTCCGAGAAAAGCCAAACACTGCCACAAAATTTTAAATAAAAGTTACACAAATTTGAAACACGTTTCCAACTTATATCAAAAAATGTTTTTAAAAAAGTTCCTTATTAAGGTTATCAAAGTCATACACTTTGTCAGCTGTAAAGTGTTTAATAAATATTGACGATTCAGTTAAATCTTTACAATATTTATTCGAAAGCAACTGTTCAGAAATGATTCTCACAGCAGCATCAAGAAGATGCAGAACAACAGGGCAGGCAGTTATGAGACACTTTACTCTCTTTGTTATTTTTCTTCCATTTGTTTGTTTGTTTGTTTTTTAAATATTTTATTTTTATTGTTTATTTGTTTCTTGGAAAGGGTATTTCACACGTACATACACAATTCTGGTTTTGATTTACTCTATTTGGACTGAGTGGAGAGGGAGGGGGGAGAAGTTATTATATTGTCTTGAATGTTTTACACAATATATCCTAGTTTTAACCCATCAAGGGTTGAACAGGGTACTTTGTTTAAAATAAAAAAGATGCGGCTGCATTGTGTTTCTTGTTTTATCTGAAGATACAAGATATAACATATCCTCTAGATATTAATGCCGTATGTTCAAGTATACTAATCCAACACCGTTCATTTTCTGTGGTGAGTCCGTCTTTCTTAAATGGAGCTTCTTCTCTCAAATCGACTTTTGAGGGCGGGGTATTGCTCTGTTATCTTGTTGATGTTTTTACTAGTAATGTGTATAACGGATAATTCTGAAAAGGGGGTCTTTTCGTTCAAAATTATCACATAGTTTACTTTTGATAGGCCTTGAAAAGTATCTCTCGTCAAGGGAAGACTCGTAATTTGACTGAGAGATTCTTCTAGCAAAGATAAACATTTCAGCTCACTTTTAGATTGTCTACTTTTGATAGTCCTCAGAGTTTTTCTTCTGCTGTAGAAACGTATTCTGTTCATAATTTGACACCAAGATATCTTGATAATTTTTTTTTTCTGCCCACTGTCATTATACAGTCAAGTTTCTGAATACTATGCTGGTACAAGAATAACTGTTGGAACAGTTTGAAAGGTCTAGCTTTGTTTTGCTAAAAATGAATGTTCAGTTTTTCAAATACCTGTAGACGCAAAGACTACTTGCCACAAAAATTACTTTTTTTTTTTAAAGTAGTTTTTGTGGGTCTGACAACATTTCATTTAATAGTCGAGCTTTGATTTGATTATCCAATTTTGCTTTGGCTAGCTATCAGAAGTGATATGTCTTTAGCTCCTCCCACTTCATCGAACTATTGTCTTTGATCCTCCATCACTGAGTGTTAGCTCTTGGTGATTAGTCAAAATATTAAAAACAACCTACTTTCGTGCGGGCCACTGAGTAGATGTAGGTTTTTTTTTTTTTTTTCAAAGGCGACAAGGGCAATTTAAGCAGCTCAGATTATGTAGATCTATTTATACGAGCTCTACACAATTTTTAATGTGATTCTAGTCTTAAATCACCATAGACGAAAGCCAGGTGTTTATGTTAATTAAAACCCGTTATGGTTACTGCATGGTGAATTCTTTCTGCGCTTCTCTGTGGTGCGGAATGCTGGAGAGTAACAGAGAAGGAAATGTCGAAGTTGTCCACTTTCCACACAATCTGCCTAAGGAATCTTTTGGCCGAATACCATCACCAGCCAAGAAGTGCTTACTCGGAGTAACCAAGATGACATGAACACCATCATATCTGGCAGACGCTGGTGTTGGGTTGGCCACGTCCTCAGAAGAGACCCGATACCATTACAAGAACAGCTATGCTATGGACCCCTGAAGGAAAGCGAAAGAGAGGCCTACTAAAAACAACTTGGCGAAGAACTGTGGAGACCGAGATGCAAAGAATGAACCAGAGCTAGAGCACTGCACGAAGGATGGCCGCCGACCGAGCTAGGTGGAAGAAGTTTGTTGCTGCCCTACAAGACACCACCAGGCGTGATGGCCACTGAATGCTTTGGCAGTTGGCGGCTAAGGACCAAAGAACAAGAGAAGGTGATGAATTCACAATGCAAGTGAATGGCAGCTACATATGAGCTACTAACAGTTATGAGGGACATCTTTTAAACGAGACCATACGGAGCTGTTAAAACCAGCCATGGCTGATGCAACATCAGATGCAAAACCGATGGAGTTTGTAAGATTGAGTACACATTCTGTAATAACTTTCTACATCAAATTTAATATATTTCTTCTCCTAGCTTCTCCTACCGGGATTACACCTAGAAATCCAGTTTAAATTGCTTTTGTCCCATCATTTAAAAAAAAAAAAAATGAACCAGTACATACATAAGACGTTTTGTACTGAAATGTCAGTAGATTCAGCAATAATGAAAACATTATTCTTGGCCTTATTGTCATTAATGTCAGCTCATGCAAGCAATTTTGACTTGCAATGGATAACAAAAGCCAGAAAAAAAAAGCAAAATCAATTTTCTGACGCCAAACAGGCAAAAATTTCTGGAATTTTGATTCAAAAGAAAAGCATGCGCAAAACAGCAGTGTTGCACTCGAATTGTTTTATAAAAATAGACAGTGCCTTTAAATGAGAGAGAAAGAGAGAGAGAGAGAGAGAGAGAGAGAGAGAGAGAGAGAGAGAGAGAGAGAGAGGTTAATTATGATCTGTCCATAAAAAAAATCAGAAATTTTATGGCATAGTTTTACTGTTTGAAATTGCAATAAGTGAATTACACGAACGTTGTGAAAACAAACGCCGCGAACAGCCCCTCTTCTATCAAAGCCAAACTATCATTTCTCCTTTCGTTCCCTTTGGGTCAATGAATGCCAGTGTTGCAGCACGCAGAAAGCCTGCATCAAAGCATTCATGTGCTCATGCGATTGTGGTTTCTGTAGCACTCCTTTTGATGCCGTCTGCCCCTCCCCCAAACTCATATGTCGCCTCTTACGACAAGCGTGACGGGGCAGGCCTTTTATTTCTTTGTATCCCCTGAAATTGCCGAGCGCTACGTATTCGTAACGACTGAAGCTGGCTCGACCACGTTTGTCACTTACTAAAGCGTTCAAATAACAAAGGATTGGCTAGTCAATCAAACACAATCTACAGTATTACTTTTTCATAGTGTTCTTGCCTTTTCGACCAAATCATGCCCCAAGGGCCGTTCTTGCAAGTATTTTTATTTACTTGT
>JAMPIV010011669.1:0-75429 GCA_024509875.1 Oreohelix idahoensis | reverse complement strand
GAATTACGACACTGTTTCAAATATAGTTAAGATATTCGTGACAATAAGTTATATACATTTCCCACACTTCTTTTCCTTTCTACACTTTATGGCGCGTGGAGTTAGCGCTGTTGCTGCTCCCTTTGAAGAAAAGCTTATCAAATCATGTATGCGCCCTTACAGCGGTGATTTTCTTTGTAGCAATCTGTTTTATATAATGACAGAGGCGTCCCTAAAGGACTTGGCACCCGGGGCGGATCTTACCTTTAGCGGATCTTACCCCCAGTAAAGAAACAATAGTAAGTAGCATTTTAACTGTAAGTACTATATTAATAGTCTCCGATGGCACCCCCTTCCTGTCTGTCACCCGGGGCAGACCGCCCCCTCGCACCCCCCTTAGTACGCCACTGCATAATGAGATTGTCAGCCTCATGTACAAACGGTTGTTAGTCTCCTTTTACATCATGCCTAAGGACCCAGTGGTCCTATTCTTCCTTTGTCTTCTCAGTGTCCCCCGGGAACCCCACGGGCTATTTATAACACCGTTGATACGTTTTCTCAGTGTCCCCCGGGAACCCCACGGGCTATTTATAACACCGTTGATACGTTAAAGTCAACCTGATGTCCCGCTTTCAGTATCTGTGTCCTGGTTGCTTCCCTCTCTCCTTTTTTTTTTTTTGTCTTTACAATTTGGGGACGCTAGGATGTCCCGTTTCATGAACAATGGATTGCAATTCTCCGCTTTACGGACAACTGTTCTTTAATTTCACGTCAGTCACAATCAAACTTGTTGGGAGTAGTAGAATTTTCTTAAATCTAATCCACGTGTGCTATGAGGGAGAACAGTTTCATCTACCGAAGAAACGTATCACCTACCAAAGAAATGTGTCATCCACCGAAGAAATGTATCATCTACCAAAGAAATGTATCATACAACGAAGAAATTTATCATCCACCGAAGAAACGTATCAAATACCAAAGAAACGTATCAAATACCAAAGAAACGTATCATCCACCAAAGAAAGAAACGTATCATCCGCCGAAGAAACGTATCATCCGCCGAAGAAACGTATCATCCGCCGAAGATACGTATCATCTACCGAAGATACCTCGTACGTATCGTCTTCCAGCAAGTTCTAATTCACAGCTAGTAAGTATGTCCCTATACTGTACTCCCTACTTTTCATTTGCAAGAGGGAAAAATAAATAGGGATTTCTTTTAACACTTGTAATTAACTTGTCACGATAAAGTGAATGTTGCACTCAGTAATAAGGTGTGATGGTGCTATAAAAATAAATAAATAAAGCAGCAACTGGTTAGCGATTTTCGACTAATTAAAACCGTTTTGTTTAGTCAACGCCGTCAAAACTGTGTATGCCGAGGAAGTCTTTAGATAAACAGAAGAAAGTAGTCAATTAATCAACAAGATAAGGAGCACAAGATAGAAGATACTCTGGACATTTCGTGCAGAAAACTAGAATTACAGTACCCGGTAACAAGTGGAAACTCATTTAAAAAAGCGGACACTTAACGTACTATTAGTGGTATAGATACAGTTGAAGACCATGGGTATCGTGGCCTGATGAGCCTCACGATATGCTACAGACATTAAGCAACGCCACTACAAACACCAGACGAACTGCAGCCTGGAAGAACCAACACAGAAAAAAGCACCGATGTACTATGCTTCATAGAATAAAGAATATATTTTTTTTAATATTTAATGAAAAAATATATATATATAAAAATATCCCGTTCAACCTCTGATGGATTAAACCAGTTTTCCTGTGCATGGACCACAAACCAAACCAAACATATGATATGAAAAAGGTCCAGAGTACACCTTGGATCCCATTAGAATTCGCCACTCCAAACATTAACTGCTCTTCCATGCAATTCGTGCACACCAGAAATGTGAATTTGTGCATAACGCTGGCAGCCTGATCATGTAAAGCTAATTGCTTCAGAAACCACCCTGCAAGAGCGCAACAGAGCACTACTGCACTGGCTTCCTGCAGGTAATCAGGTGCAGTGATGAGGGTATGCCCCATAAGAAGAGTATGAGTATTTATTAAGATGATACATTAACTGCAGAGTTTGTCTTTGCCTTTCTGATTCCCCTCACTGTTTTTACTAATAGTAAGCAGACGGTTGAGTAATGATAAGACGAAAGTTCACACCACAGTGAAGGAGTAGCTCTTATGTTATCTAAAGAAGCACAGAAAGCACTCATTGAATGGGAAGCTGTTGGATCCAGAATAATAACAGCTACTTTTAAAACAGCTAACAATAAAATAAATGTAAATGTCATCCAATGTTATGCACCAACTAATGACAAAGAAGAGTCTGTGAAAGAAGCATTTTATACTAGACTACAGGAAATTATTGAAAAAGTAAAAAGAACAGACATCACAATTTTGATGGGTGACATGAATGCAAAGATAGGTACAGTCAACACCAGCTTTGAAGAAATCATGGGAAAACATGGGCTAGGAATAATGAATGAAAATGGGGAACTATTCTCAAACTTCTGTGCTTCAAATCAACTGGCTATGGGAGGAAGCATGTTTCCACATAAGAGAATACACAAGGCAACATGGATATCACCAGACCATAGAACAGAAAATCAGATTGATCATATATGCATAAACAAGAAGTTTAGATCATCATTGCAGGATGTAAAGGTATATAGAGCAGCAGATGTGGCATCAGATCACCACCTTCTGATAGCCAAAGTAAAAATGAAACTCAAGAGATATGCAACAATGCAAAATTATAGACAACAATTTAATGTAGGACATCTAAGAAATCAAGAAACAAGAGACAAATTTGAGGTCACAGTATCCAACAAATTCCAAGTGCTCCAACAGCTGGAAGATGTAGAGAATACAGAAGACTATCTATGTATCTTCCCTGCCAGTCATTTCTGACCATAGGAGCGTACCTCCCGAAATAACTTTCGGTGGCACGAGGTTGGGCAATTGTAGATCGAGCTGTTGCCCATGCAACAAGACCCGGCCTGGACGCCAGAGGAACGGACTAGCCGATACAGTCTGACACCAGTAGCAACCGCCTAGTCACTAGTAGGATACGGAGCTTGCCCTCGGTAAGCATGTATTAGCTCTAGAATTGCCACAGTTATCCAAGTAGGATCGTGTCATCTAAGAAACCTCGACTGATTTAATGAGCCATTCGCGGTTTCACCGTGAGACAGTGTGAGTTTAGACATGCATGGCTTAATCTTTGAGACAAGCATATGACTACTGGCAGGATCAACCAGATAACTGTCCGAACAGATTTCGTCGCTCGCGCGGGGAGGGAGACAGCGCTCTGTGCAGAGCGGATCCCGGCGGCCCCGGCGATTTTATTCTTGCGAGAACCACTGGCCGCCTGCCGACAAGACGTTCCCCTAGTCGGACAGGACGAGCCGAAAGCGACACCAGCTTACTGACTGCCGGCCGACGACTCATTGCGAGAGCGGGGCCGTTTTCGAGACTATTGTCGAGCCACGATACGGAGGCTTACAAACATCACGACCGGGGGGTGGCTGCGACAGAAGACTATTGGCAGCAAATCAAAACTGTATGGAATGAGACATGTGAAGAAATACTGGGGAAAAGGGAACGACAACAAAAAGCATGGATAACAACAGAAACCATCAATAAGATAAAAGACAGAAAAAACAAGCAAAACCAGAAGTTCCAAAGCCAAGGCTCAAGAAGTGTACACAGAAGCAAAAAAAGAAGTAAAAAGAAGTATCAAAAGAGACAAGAGGAAGTATATTGAGGAGTTGGCAAGAGAGGCAGAAGATGCTGCAGGCAAAGGAAATATGAGAGAACTGTATAGCAGAACAAAGAAGCTAACAGGGAAATACAAGCAAACACGTTTTTGAGGATTGTTGCATGGTCAGCGAGCATTTTGGTTTGAACTTGATATGGATGATCGCACCATGTAACACCTCTGCTAAATGAAATGAGATAGTTCGCGTGTGGCGCTGTATGACGCTTTAGACTTAGTTACAGTAGTCGTGTGTGTAGCCTTTGGGCTTATAACAGTGTTTAATTGTCATGGAGCAGTCTATCATTTCTCTTCCTAAATCTTCCACATTCCTTTACTCAGTCCATCCTGTCACTGTTTTCTAGTCTTCCCTATGACCCCCTTCTTTTTTTTTCCTACGAGAACGCGAGATCAGGTGAAGTTCTTGTATTAAATTTCGTTAACAGGCCATTTAGATTCCGCAGGTAGGGTTTTGCGAAGACGCGATGGTAATGGTGGGTTTTTCTGGGTGACATCAATTAACCCGTGACCCATAGACGACCACCTATTTCCGGTCTTAAACTGTATTTATCAGAGGAAAATGTAACTTTACTTTACTCTCTTGATGAACACCGTGAAAGCAGCCTAAACTAAATTTTAAGTACATAAGACTTTTAAAGAATATACACAGATTGTACACAACTGTGTGTAAAGTCAATAACGTGCTTATGAATATATTCAAATATTCAAGTTCTGATTGTGTGAACCTGAAGTGATTTTGTGTGTGCAGAGTGTCAGTAACATAGGACCTGGCTTCGACCTCCCTCAATTTTGCTGAGCCCAAAAATCAAGAAGGGACAGGGACTGAATCTTCACCCCTGAGTGTGAACCAGACATCCTTAAAGACACTAGTGCCACACAGGGCAGTCAGTCACCACCACGTGCTCTCATCAAGAAGTCACAGCAGAGTGTCCTCTCAGCCTACATCCTACAAGAACACTACGATAAGTATAATAAAGCGAAGGAAGACCACATACACCCATAGCCATCAAACGCTCAGACTTAGTCAGGGAAGAAAATAAGGCACCCCACTGGGACCTAGATTCCTGTTTATTTTTCAGATTTAAACGTCCATATTTTTTTTTTCATCAGATGTAAAATAACCCTTTGTAAATGTGATGCCCTTAATAAATAGCATATTGTTTATTTACTTACTACACGTCTGAGTCAATTTGATAAAATATCATAAGCCTGTCCAGAGCTCTCTTTTTGTGATTACTTCCCTTTCTTGTTTACTGTCCTCTTTATTGACGAATGGTCAACATTGTGTGGTGTATGTTAGTTGTGGAACAAAAGTCACGTGGGAGAACAACTTGTCTGATATTCTTATATGGTATTTAATTACCCTTGATTCCAGACAGTTAACCTCTTGGTTTCATAACAAATAACATCATTATTACAGTATTGCAAGAAAATCAATCAAATATTCTTACTGTTATCTAGAGCAGTTGACCTGTGTCGACCTTGCTCTCTCCCTACGCGTGACAAGTGGGGGCTCGTCCGGGATTTAAGTATCCTAGCGCACAGTAGCTCTCGCTGGTGATACGAATAGCAAAGAGCTGAGGCATAAACCATTGCCTTTGCTCAAAAATATTGCTTTTCTTCACTTTCTAGAGTGAGAATCTTTTTCTATCCCCTAGACTTTATCGTTGTAGCATCTGGACAGGATATTAAGAATTAATTGAAGCTAGTAGTGTGGTGGTTTTCCTTTTTCAAATAATTTTCTAAGAAGTTAATTTTAGTTAAGGAGTGAGTGAGTGTATGGAGTTAATGTGCTATTAGTCATATTCTATTCACTAACTAACATTATTGCTTTGGTAAAAAATTGTTCTTGTATATTGGGAGATAATTTACCCACAAGATTTATTCAGCACCAACAATGGCTGAATTAGCCAAAGTAAGATCTAGTTTAATGGAATTCGCTAAGGACATGGGGATGGTAGGTAATGAGTTAACGAGTTTCATTAGCGCCGAAATCGATAAACATCTTGACAGAGAAGAGAGATTAGAAAAGGAGCGAGCAGAGAGAGAAGCACAGGAGAGGAGAGAAATTCGACAAGCAGAGGAGAGAGAAAAAGAAAGGCAGCATGAAACTAGATTAAAGGAATTAGACGTAGAAGCTAGAAGAGTTGAAGTAGAGGCTAGTCCCAGTACATTAGAATCTTCTGGTGCCTCTCCTTCAGCAGATGGTAACACAATTACCAGTCATGCTACAGGAACTAATGCTATGTCATTTCCTTTAGAAATTTTCTCCAACAGCGCCGAGAAAATCGACACGTACCTTGATAGATTCGAACGATTTGCCTCGTCGTATGGTCTGGACAAAGATAAATGGGCGCTCAAACTCTCACAAGGATTGCGTGGAACAGCATATGAGGTGTACATGAAGTTGCCAATTACTGAGCAAAATAAATATGATACTCTAAAGAAGGCCCTTTTACAAAGATTTGAACTTAATTCAGAAGCTTACAGGAAGCAGTTTCGTCGGGCCAGAAGAGACATAGGGGAAACATTTGCACAGTTTGCATCTCGCCTCGAATCCTATCTGCAAAAATGGCGCACGTTAGGAAACTTTCCTGAGTCTCTGGAAGGGATTCAGGAAATGATTATTATGGAACAACTCAAGGACACAATGACACCAGATATGAGAAGGTTCCTAGCAGAGCATGGGGCCGAAAACCTTGAGTCGTTACTCACTCTGGCTGAAAGGTTTCAGGGAGCTTTGGCAGAAGCTCAGTCTACAAGACGGAAATATACTGATATGCCTGCAAAAGCATCTACACACCCCTGTTCCGACAATCACCCTAAATCTAGTGGATTTTCCCATAAAGCACAGAACACATCACAAACTTATAATAGGATAAAACAGGAGAGGACCTCTACTAACCAGGAGACGGGGAGGAAGTGGTGTAAGGTGTGTAAGACAAACACACACCACACTCAAGAATGTAAAATTAAACCCGCTCCTCAACATGCTGCATTCATACAGACAAAATCGCCAAAGAAGAATTCAATGAGGCAAACGAATAGCCTCAATCGACCGTCCGTTACCGACACAGTGAAGGTAAATGGACAGCACGTATTATGCCTCTATGACACGGGACTGGAATTTGATGCAGTTGTCGCCTCATCACTGGTAGACCCTGGCCAGGTAACACCAGACACTGTGGAACTTCGTGGAGCCACAAAAGGTGACAAGACAATGACTCTGCAAATAGCAAATATCCAGGTGGAATCCCGCTTTGTGTCAGGACAGATCAGAGCAGCAGTCATGGATGACCCAATCTATGACCTGATCTTGGGTTGTAGATACGTATTCCTAGGTGAACCAAAAGAACCTCTTGTTATTGCGGCAGTGACAACCAGAAGTAAAGCTGCGAGTGAACAGGAGCCAGCACCTGTGCAGAATCCCCTCCCTCAGGAGTTAAAGAATGCTCAAACACAGGATACAACTCTGGCCTCCTGCTTCAAGAAACTGCCATTTGCCAATACTCCCCTGCAGAAAGGAAACTTTTATATGAAATTGGGATTAATATATCGTAGAGCAGGAAACATAGGACTAGAACATGGGCAACTAGTCGTTCCATCTACGTACAGGAACCAAATCTTGGAGATGGGTCATGCACTTCCATTCAGTGGTCACATGGGTCAAAATGCCACCATGCAACGCATATCAGCCCATTACTATTGGCCGGGGATGAATGCAGATATCATCCGATTTGTTAAGTCCTGTGCCCAGTGTCAAAGAGTGGCACCTAAACATTGGACATCCCCAGCGACGTTAGGAGAGATGCCAATAATAGGAACTCCCTTCGAGAGAGTAGCTGTGGATATCATAGGACCTCTTCTGAGAACTAAAAGGAGGAACCGCTGCATTTTAACACTAGTCGACACATGTACAATGTGGGGTGAAGCCATTGCACTACCCTCATCAGACTCAGTGCATGTAGCAGAAGCATTAGTGAGTATATTCACCAGGCTAGGTTTTCCTCGACAAATACTTACGGATAATGGGTCACAGTTCAAGGGAAAGTTAGCGGAAGAGGTTTTCCGAGTATTTCGTACACAGCATATTCACACCTCGCCCTATCATCCTCAGTCCAATGGACAAGTTGAGAGGTTCAATGGAACTCTCATCACTATGTTGCGCAAATTGGCTCAGGAAAAACCAGAAACCTGGGATTTGTTTCTGCCTGCAGCACTATTTGCCTACCAAGAAGTGCCACACTCTTCGACAGGTCTCTCTCCCGCCACCTTATTGTTCGGGCGTCCAATCAAAGGACCGCTTGAAGCTCTTCTTCGGGCTATGACAGATGAAAGTGCAGACGACAGTATTGTTACGGCGTCAAAATATGTCCAGGAACTCAGGGAACGCTTAAAGGTTGGTTGGGAGATGGCATCAACAAACTTGCGACGAGCGCGTAGTAAGTATGCCAAACATTACAACAAATCAGCCAAGGACAGGGAATTGCATATTGGGGAGAAAGTACTTTTGTTGTTGCCCAGTGGCAACAATAAACTTCAAATCGGTTGGCAGGGACCATTTGAAGTGGTACAGAAGATTTCTCGTACTAATTATAAAATCTCCAAGAAGGGGAAACATAAGATTTATCATGTAAATCTTCTTAAAAAGTACGTTGAACGCCCAAACCCCGAACCAGCTCATCTTATGACCCTGGCGGTTGCCACAGAAGTGGATAATGAAGACAAAATATATGTTGAGTATCCGCTTCGTCCACAAGAATCGCACAAGGATGTGCAAATAAGCTCAACTTTAGGGAGTGCAGAAGGTGAACAAGTCAAACAACTTTTAGAAGAACACTCAGAAGTGCTCACAGATAGGCCGGATCTGACAAATCTCGTCGAGTTTGAGATGAAAGTGACAGATCCAACTCCTGTCAGGGTGAAAACATACCCAATACCGTATGCAAAAGCAAGTGCATTGCAAGAGGAAATTGAGCAATTACTAAACGCCAATATAATATCCAAATCTGAATCACCCTATAGTGCGAGTGTTGTGCTCCTCCAAAAACCTAGTGGAGAAGCTCGTCTCTGCATCGACTATAGACGACTTAATGCTGTGACAGAGTTCCAACCAGAACCCTTACCTGACCCCAATGGACTCTTCACCAAATTAAGTAAGGCCAAATTCTTCACAAAAATTGACCTGAGCAAGGGTTATTATCAAATCCCGGTCAAGAAAGAAATTAGGCCGTTGCTTGCTTTCAGTACGTCTGAAGGACATTATCAGTTTAATGTTCTGCCATTTGGGTTGAGCAACGCTCCGGGTATCTTCACCAGAATGATGAGGAAATTACTCACCCCATTGCAAAATAATGCCATCCACAACTTTATGGATGACATATTAATATCAACGAGCACATTTGAGGAACATTTGGAAGCCCTCGCCCAGCTGCTCCAGCGACTGAAAGAGACGGGACTTACGGCGTGACCCAGTAAATGTTTAATTGGTTTCAAGGAGTTAGAATTTCTGGGACACACGATCACTCATGGCTGTATGTGGCCTGTGGATAAAAACGTTGAGAAAATAAAACAAGCACCGCGTCCTATTACCAAGAAAGACACCCGTTCATTTCTGTCCTTTTGTGCATATTACCAGCGCTTTATTCAGGGTTTTAACACACTGACCGCCCCGCTGACGGATCTGACCAGGAAAGGCCAGCCAGAGAAAGTAGTTTGGACTCCGGATTGTGAAGAAGTGTATGCTACACTTAAACATAAGCTGACATCACGACCTATACTGAGACTACCGGACCTAGCAAAGCCGTTTGTGTGCTGCGCGTAGACGCATGTAACATTGGAATTGGGTCTTCACTGATGCAGACAGATGATAACAATCCTGACTTGTTGTTTCCTGTAGCCTATGCCAGTCGTAGGTTAAACTCAGCAGAGAGGAATTATTCAACAATTGAAAAGGAGTGTCTTGCCTTGGTATGGGCGGTACAAAAACATCAGCCATATCTCTATGGAGTAAAATTTACAGTACAAAGTGACCATGCCCCACTTATGTTTCTAGCGGCATCAAAGAAACTTAATGCACGACTCATGCGTTGGGCTTTACTACTTCAGCCCTATTCCTTCAAGGTGGAATACATCCCAGGGAAGATCAACGTGGGAGCAGACTTTCTGAGCAGGCATACGCTGGCAGAATTAGACACAATCGAAGAAACACCATCGGATTCAGCATCGCTGTCCGAGAGGATCGTAAAAGTAAATGAAGAGAGTGAAGTTTAGACGTGACGTTAGAATCATACGTGATAGAATGCACAGAGAAAGTTAGACTCGCGTTGTTAGTCTGACCACTAACTTAAATGGGGGGCTATCTGTCATGGAGCAGTCTATCATTTCTCTTCCTAAATCTTCCACATTCCTTTACTCAGTCCATCCTGTCACTGTTTTCTAGTCTTCCCTATGACCCCCTTCTTTTTTTTCCTACGAGAACGCGAGATCAGGTGAAGTTCTTGTATTAAATTTCGTTAACAGGCCATTTAGATTCCGCAGGTAGGGTTTTGCGAAGACGCGATGGTAATGGTGGGTTTTTCTGGGTGACATCAATTAACCCGTGACCCATAGACGACCACCTATTTCCGGTCTTAAACTGTATTTATCAGAGGAAAATGTAACTTTACTTTACTCTCTTGATGAACACCGTGAAAGCAGCCTAAACTAAATTTTAAGTACATAAGACTTTTTAAAGAATATACACAGATTGTACACAACTGTGTGTAAAGTCAATAACGTGCTTATGAATATATTCAAATATTCAAGTTCTGATTGTGTGAACCTGAAGTGATTTTGTGTGTGTGCAGAGTGTCAGTAACATAGGACCTGGCTTCGACCTCCCTCAATTTTGCTGAGCCCAAAAATCAAGAAGGGACAGGGACTGAATCTTCACCCCTGAGTGTGAACCAGACATCCTTAAAGACACTAGTGCCACACAGGGCAGTCAGTCACCACCACGTGCTCTCATCAAGAAGTCACAGCAGAGTGTCCTCTCAGCCTACATCCTACAAGAACACTACGATAAGTATAATAAAGCGAAGGAAGGACCACATACACCCATAGCCCAAACGCTCAGACTTAGTCAGGGAAGAAAACAATTCTGTGTGGTATAACCACTAATGAATATATCTAACCGTTAATATAATGCTGGTAAAGCAATAAGATAATGTGTAAGGACCATTGAGTCCGGAGTTATATAAGTCGGTATTATTAACGCAATAATTATTAGGCGCGAAAGTCGTGAAATACGAGCGCAGATATAATGTGTAACGGCTGATAGAGCCCGGCTATGAATGCCAAAAGTGAATTAATATTATAGACAGAGTGTTCAATGTGTGGATCACTCCTTCATGTCACTATTTACAGAAATATAATAATTATGGCAAATGCTGGTAAAATAGATTTTGTCAAAGACATGAACAATATGTAAAACGGTTACCTGACAGACGTGCAATGTCTGATAAGATATAAACTTTAGACTGTGATAGCAAGTTTCTTCAATGTGAAACGGTTTATTGTCGAAATACAGTATGAACGATGTATTATTATTAAAAATGTTGAGTCGTCAGAACAAGACATGTTCCCCGAAGTCTTCGGCAAGTTTGAGTTATGTTACATGACTATTAACCGTTAACCTTCAAGGTTGGTTCAAAAATACAACACTCTGTCAAGCTACTAATGATTGAAATAATAAACACTGACAGTCAATATGTATACATGAAGTTTAATGAAAGAAACGCTGATACTAAATTATCAAAATAACAAAGATAAAACCCAATGTTGCAGCAGAAAGATACTCCGTGATAGACAGATTAGATGAATTTATAACACATACAGGGAAACATAATATTAGCCCAACTATATAAGACGAAAGTCTGCAACACAAGTTGCCTCATAAAAGACAAGAATGGAAAACTGCTCAGCAATATACAAGAGCAAATGAAGAGGTGGACAGAATATTCTGAGGACCTCAATAGACCAGCTCCACAAAACCCCCCGGACATCCAGCCAGCAGAAGAAGAGCTACAAATTAACGGCTAAAGACCAACGAAGGAAGAAATAAAGAAAGCCATAAAGCTTCTAAGAGATGGAAAAGCGTCTGGACCTGATGGCATTCCAGCAGAGGCAATCAAGGCAGATATAGACACGGCTACAGAGAGGTGGTTGAACGGGGTCTGGAATGGGGTGCACCGCTGTGCATCGGATTTGTGGACTACGAGGGGGCATTTGACGGTGTGGACAGGGGGTCACTTTGGAGGTTGATGGGGCGTTGTGGAGTTCCCCTCGGGGTCATTGATTTGGTAGGGAAGACATATGGGGACATGGCATGCGGAGTTCTTCACGTGGGACAGCTTGCGGAACCGTTTGGGATGGGAGCGGGAGTGCGGCGGGGATGCCTCTTGTCTCCATTTCTTTTCTTGCTGGCAATGGACTGGGTTGTGGGATCATCGACGGCACACAACAGAGGTGGAGTCCAGTGGACTCTGACTGGGCAGTTGGATGATCTGGATTTTGCTGCTGACTTGGCTCTTTGCTTGCGTGAAGGATTGAAGTGGTGTGACAAGGTTACCAACGTGGAACTGAGGACAAGAACTAGACAAGTGCCAGTGGAACAAGAGATGAGAAGAAGACGATGGCGATGGATGGGACACACACTGAGGAAACCTGTTGATAGCATTACAAGGCAGTCCTTGTTCTGGAACCCCCAGGGCAAGAGAGGCAGAGGTGGACCGGGAGGCACATGGAGAGGAGAGCTGGAGGCGGATGTGAAAATGATGGGGAGAGTGTGGAAAGGGCTTGAGATGATGGCACGTGACGGGAGGACTTGGCATGTGTTTGTTGAAGTCCTATGCTCCTTTGGGAGTGGAGGGTTATGAATGAATGAAGCAGACGGTTGGCTTTTTTTTTTATATTCCGTTGAGGTGTTTGCCTCTTTGGGGGGGGGGGGGGGGGGGGGGGGGGGGGGGGGGCGGGAGGGGGGAGAGACCACCCTGCTTTCAACCCAGACAAAAGTCCGTTAGTTATATCAGAGCTCAATTGCCATTCACACACTAAAAAAAAGAAAAAAAACAAATGCGAGAATAGAGAGAAAGGGAGTCATGAAGTGGAGGCAAGGGTGAGAAAGAGTGCGAGTAAATTGTACGGGTGCTTAAGTAGCTGTGTGTCCTTTCACGAACCAGCCACTGCAGACTCAGATACCATCTGTTCAACAAACTGAAAATCAGACAGACAAGATATGTGTCCGTGTGAGGATGACAGGCAGACATACAAGATATGTGTCCGTGTGAGGATGACAGGCAGACAGACAAGATATGTGTCCGTGTGAGGATGACAGGCAGACAGACATGATATGTGCCCGTGTGAGGAGGACAGGCAGACAGACAAGATATGTGTCCATGTGAGAATGACAGGCAGACAGACAAGATATGTGTCCGTGTGAGGAGGACAGGCAGACAGACGTGTCCGTGTGAGGATGACAGGCAGACAGACAAGATATGTGTCCGGGTGAGGAGGATGACAGGCAGACAGACAAGATATGTGTCCGTGTGAGGATGACAGGCAGACAGACAAGATATGTGTCCGTGTGAGGAGGACAGGCAGACAGACAAAATATGTGTCCGTGTGAGGATGACAGGCAGACAGACGTGTCCGTGTGAGGATGACAGGCAGACAGACAAGATATGTGTCCGTGTGAGGAGGATGACAGGCAGACAGACAAGATATGTGTCCGTGTGAGGATGACAGGCAGACAGACAAGATATGTGTCCGTGTGAGGATGACAGGCAGACAGACAAGATATGTGTCCGTGTGAGGAGGACAGGCAGACAGACATGTCCGTGTGAGGAGGACAGGCAGACAGACAAGATATGTGTCCGTGTGAGGATGACAGGCAGACAGACAAGATATGTGTCTGTGTGAGGATGACAGGCAGACAGACAAGATATGTGTCCGTGTGAGGAGGACAGGCAGACAGACATGTGTCCGTGTGAGGAGGACAGGCAGACAGACAAGATATGTGTCCGTGTGAGGAGGACAGGCAGACAGACGTGTCCGTGTGAGGAGGACAGGCAGACAGACAAGATATGTGTCCGTGTGAGGAGGACAGGCAGACAGACATGTGTCCGTGTGAGGATGACAGGCAGACAGACGTGTCCGTGTGAGGATGACAGGCAGACAGACAAGATATGTGTCCATGTGAGGATGACAGGCAGACAGACACGATATGTGTCCGTGTGAGGATGACAGGCAGACAGACAAGATATGTGTCCGTGTGAGGAGGACAGGCAGACAGACAAGATATGTGTCCGTGTGAAGATGACAGGCAGACAGACAAGATATGTGTCCGTGTGAGGAGGACAGGCAGACAGACAAGATATGTGTCCATGTGAGGATGACAGGCAGACAGACAAGATATGTGTCCGTGTGAGGATGACAGGCAGACAGACAAGATATGTGTCCGTGTGAGGAGGACAGGCAGACAGACAAGATATGTGTCCGTGTGAGGATGACAGGCAGACAGACAAGATATGTGTCCGTGTGAGGAGGACAGGCAGACAGACAAGATGTGTCCGAGTGAGGAGGACAGGCAGACAGACATGTGTCCGTGTGAGGAGGACAGGCAGACAGACAAGATATGTGTCCGTGTGAGGAGGACAGGCAGACAGACATGTGTCCGTGTGAGGAGGACAGGCAGACAGACAATACATGTGTCCGTGTGAGGATGACAGGCAGACAGACAAGATATGTGTCCATGTGAGGATGACGGGCAGGCAGACAAGATATGTGTCCGTGTGAGGATGACAGGCAGACAGACAAGATATGTGTCCGTGTGATGAGGATGACAGGCAGACAGACAAGATATGTGTCCGTGTGAGGATGACAGGCAGGCAGACAAGATATGTGTCCGTGTGAGGATGACAGGCAGACAGACAAGATATGTGTCCGTGTGAGGATGACAGGCAGACAGACAAGATATGTGTCCGTGTGAGGATGACAGGCAGACAGACAAGATATGTGTCCGTGTGAGGATGACAGGCAGACAGACAAGATATGTGTCCGTGTGAGGAGGATGACAGGCAGACAGACAAGATATGTGTCCGTGTGAGGAGGATGACAGGCAGACAGACAAGATATGTGTCCGTGTGAGGAGGATGACAGGCAGACAGACAAGATATGTGTCCGTGTGAGGATGACAGGCAGACAGTAGAAAATGTCCTCCAAAATTGTCGGCTCCATGGGTGGAGTAAACTGGCAGCATTGGCCTCTTCAATCCAGTTGAGGGAGAAACTGTATGGTGACTAGAGAAGCCTGAGACGGGCTGCCAGCTTAATAAGAGAGATGGATGTAGTTATTTGAGAGCGAACAACGTAGAAGATGATGCCATGTCACAATTTATTCTGTTTTGGATGGTCCTTGGTTTGAACCTGGACACTGTGTCCAGGTTTTATCAGGGTGCACGTCCAAAATATAAAAGACCTCGTGGTGTCATGTAATAATGAAAGTGGTTATTCGACCTGGGAACTCCACTATAAAAAAAATAATTAATAAACACAAAAATAATAGAATGAAAATAAAATTGCGAATACCTGCTACTAACCTATTTTCGTTTACTTATTTACACGATATTCTTAACTAAACTTTTGTCACACACAAAAAGTAATCGATTATTTGTCTCTAAAATGTACTTGAAATCGAAAGACAGAAATAGCGAGTGGCAGTGAGAGACCTGAGCGGGGCGTACTGGACAGCGGACTAATATTTAAACCCATATTTCGGCTACGCACTGGACACAAGATTGCGATACCATCTATACCACAAATACACAACAGATCTCTGCACCTGCGGCACAAGCCCGATGACAGCCGAACACCTGCAGCAGTCCTGCCCAACTGCAATGAACGGAGTAGCATATGGCAACAACCTACCTCACTCCAGGAAAAACTGTTTGGAGATGTCAGGAACCTAGAGCTGACTACTGCCTTTCATCATCATCTCAGCCCGTAACCCGTCATGGGTCGTAGGGGTGCCATGGTGGAAGCATCAGCAGACAGGGTCCTCCACTGCTCTCTATCCTCAGCAATGCGTACAAGTGTGGAAAAACCGTGTCCTGCCCATTCTTTGATGTTATCAGCCCAGGATTTTCTCTGCCTTCCTCTTCTCCGTTTACCTTCGACTGTTCCCTGAAGGATCATTTTCGAAAGGGAGTCATGACGAGTTACATGCCCAAACCAGGCAAGCTTTCGACGTTTCACTATTGACAAAAGTGGTTCTTGGTGGCCTGCATAGGTGTTTATCTTCTCTCTAACATAGACATTTGTTTTGTGCTCTTTATAGCAAATGCGCAAAATTCTTCTATAACATTTATGCTCGAAAGCCTGAATCCTTCGCTCCGTATCTGCAGTGAGTGTCCAGCCCTCACACCCACACAAGAGAATAGATAATACAAGTGATTTGTATAATTTGATCTTCACAGGAAAACTGATGTTACTTTTCCAGATCACATTCAACCTTGTCATGGCAGCTGAGGCCATCTCAAGTCTTGTCTTGATTTCTTTAATTGATCTTCCATCACTACATATAGTGGACCCGAGACATTTAAAGGTGTTAACTTCTTCTAACGTTTGCCCATTTAACGTAATGTTGGTCGGAACATGTTTCTTATGGCTATTCACCAATATCTTGCTTTTTTCTATATTAATTTCCATCCCATACGTTCTTGTTACTTTCTCCAGTCTAGAGGTAAGGTCTTGAAGTTCTGATTCTGATCCAGCTATCAGATCAATATCATCAGCAAAACGTAGGTTACACAGAGGTCGGCCTCCAATCGAACTGGAAGGTCTTTCTAAGCTAGTTAAAGCAAGTGCACCTGCAAATTATCACTCAAAGTGCCAGCAGCTTATATGTGTTTCTCGGGTAATAAAGTGGATGTCAATTGTTTTGTCACAGGTGATTATTTAAAACACGTAGAAAACAAACACATTTCTGAGAAGCCATCCCGTAAGGTACATATACATCGTTGGAAATTGGCCAAAGAATATATTCAGTTGTTACATGTCCTAAGTGCAAGAAACAATTTTGTGTTATGTAAATCGCAGATATGAGACATTTGACAATCAAACGGAAATCAAAAGAAATCGAGTCCATCACAAATATAAGTATCTTCACCTCAAAATATCAAGTCAGTCCTACTGTATGGCTGTAAATCATGGAGAACAACAAAACGACAACCAAGAAGTCACAGGCTTTCATAAATGGGTGACTTGCATAGAATAGGAGTGAAGTGGTATAACAACGTCACCAATATGGAACTTAATACAGACATATGGTGTTCAAATGGTGTTCACATGAACTGGCAAACTTATCCAGATATAGCTGGTCACACGAATCTTATGTCATGTAGCTAAAACTGACCGAAGTTAAAAATAAATACTGATATACAACATTCACATAATTCCTGTACTACCTGTCATTGTCTGAATTTTTAGAAGAAATAAAAAGACAACTTAGAAGTGACACACTTTCATAAATGAAATAAAACAGTGTAGATCGATTGAAATGGTATGCAAGAGCATCCAGGTCACACACAAAATGATGCATACTTCTAGCCCAACAGAAAAGAAAAAAGTGGTAATCTTCAGAATCCGCACGAGCCCTCACAGATTGGGATACCATCTATTTAACATTCTAAAGATAGGAACTACCGATGAGTGTAACTGTGGCACTGATAAAATGACGTCTGAACATCTGCTTCAAAGATGCCCCACGTAAGTGGAACAGAGAAAGCATAAGTGGAACAGAGAAAGCGTAAGTGGAACAGAGAAAGCGTAAGTGGAACAGAGAAAGCGTAAGTGGAACAGAGAAAGCGTAAGTGGAACAGAGAAAGCGTAAGTGGAACAGAGAAAGCATAAGTGGAACAGAGAAAGCGTAAGTGGAACAGAGAAAGCGTAAGTGGAGGGCCTATGCTCCTTGGGTGGCTGAAGGGTAATGAACGAATGAAATAAATTAAATGGGAGAGTAGCGTAGAACATCGTTCTTCAGTGCTATACAGAACCAATGCTGATGCATGGGAGTGAGTCATGGACAATTAGTAAACAAGTAGGGAAAGCACTAGAGGCCACAGTTTTACAGAAGAATGTTACAAATACCATGGACAACCAAGAAGAGTAATCAGGTTGTCCTGAAAGAGGCCAAGGCACAAAGGAAACTTATTTCACAAATTAGAAAGAAGCAAGCCACTTTTTTTGGTGGGTATGTTATGAGAAGAGGAAAGCTGGAATATATCGCAAGAACAAGTAAAATGGAAGGAAAAGAGATATGGGAAGACAAATAGAGCACATACTGGATAGTTTGACACTGTTGCACAGAAATAGGTCAACAACAGAATTGGTAAATTGTACTGAAGACAGGAAGTTGTGGAGAGACGTGATCTCCCATGCCTCTAGGCACGGTACCTGATGATATTGATCATGAAGTGCGGCTCAACTCTCAGGATAGACAGAGTTAAAACATGTACCTTTCTGAAGACCATGTCCACCAGCTCCTCCGCCGGCCTTTTCTTTTTCTGCGGCTGGTGATGGTCCTTGGTTTTTGATGAACAGCCGGAACTGGGAAAAACAACAAACAAAAAAATGACGTGAAAGATGTCAACAGCAATAATAAGATTAAGAACTTGTAATGAGGATAAAGAACATGTACACCAGGGATTCTTAACCTGTGTCCCATGGACCGCCTGGGGTCTCCATGGGGTCTGTGTGTATAACCTAAAATTTAAAATTATACGTTTATGTACACTTTTTCTAAGAAGGGGTCCATAGCCTTCACTGGACACTCAAAGGGGGCCGTAGCCTTTACTGGACAATCAAGAGTCCGTAAACTTCACTGGACAATCAAAGGAATCCATAAACTTCACTGGACATTCAAAGGAGTCCATAAACTTCACTGGCCAATCAGAGGCTTCACTAGACAATCACAGGGGTCTATGGTACAAAAAAAGGTTAAGAGGCCCTGATGTAGAGCTACAAAACAGGAAACAAAAATGACATTTGTATCATTATGAAGACTGCCTTGTGTTTCTATAGCTTCTGTTACTCCTCAAGTGATATGTCATGTTGATAACACATAGTATACTAGCGGTGCATACAAAATTCCTCTATGTTAAGGTATATGGGAGTTGACATAACAATAAATACATATACACACGATATGTTCATATGAATCTTCCTTCCTATATGTAACACTGAGTTGGCAGATAACAATAAATACAGAAGTATAATTTTCATATGATACTTCCTTTTTGTTTGTGTAAAACTGAGTGGGCTGATAAATATAAATACAGATATACAATATCCTCATGAATCGTCTTTCCTATACCTAAAACCGAGTTGACGGATACAAAATAAATACATATTAATACAAATATATAATGTTCACATGAACTGGCAGATAAAAAAAAAAAGATACACAACGTTCACAAGAATCTTATTTTTTTGTTTTTCTTATAGATAAGATATTCACACTTTTTCTCTAAGGTGTCAGGTTACCTCTCATCATCTGACTTTTTAGAATGCACCTTCTTCTTGGGAGGGCTACCGGTCGTCGTTTGAATTGGTTGTTTCCAGTTTTTAACACTTATCCTTATAATCTGGCTTCTGTTGTCATTCATTTCCAAGCCCACTGACTGGGATGTGGGCTTATATGCCATTGTGTATCCTCAATGTTATGCGTCAGGAGTGCACTGCTGTCTGCAAAAGTCTATTATCTCCTAGCCTTTTTGTAATATCTCATGCAATCCTCCCCCACCCACTATTATTGGCACAACATAGTCAACTGACGCCAGAAAAAAAAAGTAATTGGGGAAAGATTACGTCCTTTTCCAAAGCCCCAGTTAACACTGAATCACTAGCTATACAATATCAGATACCTTAAACGTCGTATATTTTTTGCATTCGTATCATGTGCAATGTTTATAATTTTTTACCAAAGGCCATATGCCGTCAACGAATTAGACCAATGTTGCATGTCTGTAAAATGACTTCATTAACACAATAAAATAGTGACTCTTGTGATTTAATTCTATTATTTTACTCACAGTAACATCTGGTCTGTGCAAAATTATTTTTCCTTTCAAGTTCATTCAACACTCATTCTAATTCTTGACAGCATTGTTCTGATAATATTTTCCATTCAAAAACCAACAAACTGAACTATATCGTTCTCAGCACAAGTACAGGGTAGCCACTGAAAGACTGAAGGGTTTGGAAAAGTCATAACTTGTTCATTTTCAATCTTTTTCATTTTTTTTTTTTTTGGTTATAGAGCATCCCTTGGAGATTAAAATGGCTACATATGATGTCCAGCAACGAGTAAAACTCATCGACTTTTTCTATTCCAGTGAAAGATCGATTATTCAAACTCAGAGAAAATATCGTCAACATTTTAATGTCAGAGTATCTCCTAGCGATAACATGATTCGGAACCTAATCGCCCGGTTACATCAACAAACAAAACTGCAGATTTTGGGGTACTGAGAATCCCAAGGAATTAAATCAGCATCAATTGCATCCCCAAAAATGCACTGTTTGGTGCAGTGTTATGGCTGAAAGAGTTATCGGCCCGTATTTCTTCGAAAATGAGGAAGGTCAGCCAGAAAGAATCAACGGGGCCCTGTATAGGACAATGCTTGAAAATGTTTTATGCCAAGCGGTCGAAGATAATCAGGAGGTATGGTTCCAACAGGATGGAGCTACTGCCCACACTGCCAGGATGGACCTCCTGCGAGAAATTTTCGGTGAACGAATAATTTCAAAAAATGCTGAATTTGTTTAGCCTCCGCGTTCACCTGATTTGATGGCACCAGACTTCTTTTTGTGGGACTACTTGAAAGAACGGGTTTACGTAAATAAACCTCGAACAATTCAAGAACTTAAGGAGAACATTCGAGCCGAAATCCGACATTTAGGACCTGAAACCTTGCGTTCGGACATGGAAAATGCTGTGGAAAGAGCCTGTATCTTGTGAGCAGGAAAATGGTTGTCATTTGCGGGATGTTGTTTTTCCCACATAGTACTGAAAAAAATCCATTAATTATATTTCCAAAAAAAATAATAAAAAATAAAAAAAAAACATGTGTTTGTAAAAATTATCTTTGTTTTATATCATTCAGTCTTTCAGTGGCCACCCTATATAAATATCATATTTCTGAAATCGTAAATATTTCTTATACAACAGCAGCATCAGTATATCGTAAACATCCGTTTAATGCTTTAATAAATAAAATATAAAAAAAAAACAAAAAAAACACCCCCCCCCCCCCCCCCCCCCCACTGACATAAAAAATCGAAAATTCGCGTTGCATTTGGACAAAGGCCTTATTCATTCTGATATTGATGTCTTTGCTTGCCCCGCCGTCTGGTGTTACTATGCATCCTAGATATGTGAAGGTGTCTGTCTGTACCAGTTGCTGATTCCTTACTGATATGGGCTCAGGGTTGTTCACATTGAGCGTCATGACCTCTGACTTCCTTAAATTGATGTTCAAGCCCACCTGCTGGCTAAACTTATTAAGTCTGTCCATTTTTTCCTGGATGTGTTGATGTGAATGTACTAGTAGTGCAATGTCATCTGCATATTCCAGATCTTCTAATGTAGAAAATGTAGTCCATCTTATTCCTCTTGGACTGCCCTCTGTTGTCTGTCGCATCACCCAGTCTATGACTATTAAAAATAGAGTGGTTGATAAGGGGCATCCCTGTCGTACTCCTGTCTTCACCGAAAAGGTTAGGTTGCTCTGCCCAACACTACACGACACGTGTTTTTCATTAGCAGCGGGGAAAAAAATTAAGTGTTTTGAAAATATTAGCTTTGCTTAGTTTTGGCCACCTCTTTCAACCTGGACACAAGGCGTGTCGTGTATATAAGGGCCTTTGTCCAAATGCAACGCGAATTTTCGATTTTTTATGTCAGTGGTGTGTGTGTGCGTGTGTGTGTGCGTGTGTGTGTGCGTGTGTGTGTGTGTGTGTGTGTGTGTGTGTGTGTGTGTGTTTTTTTTATATTTTATTTATTAAAGCATTAAACGGATGTTTACGATATACTGATGCTGCTGTTGTATAAGAAATGGTCCACTTGCCACCAAAATGTTTACAGTTTTACCTTTATTACACGCTATATGGTCATAGACTGGGTGATGCGCCAGACAACGGAGGGCAATCCAAGAGGAATAAGATGGACATTTTCTACATTGGAAGATCTGGAATATGCAGATGACACTGCACTGCTAGCACATTCACATCAACACATCCAGGAAAAAACGGATAGACTTAATAAGTATAGCCAGCAGGTGGACTTGAACATCAACCTAAAGAAGACAGAGGTCATGACGCTCAATGTGAGCAACCCTGAGCCCATATCAGTAAGGAATCAGCAACTGGAACAGACAGATGCCTTCACATACCTAGGATGCATAGTAACACCAGACGGCGGAGCAAGCAGAGACATCAACAACAGAATAAACAAAGCAAGAACAGCCTTTTTTAGCTTAAACAACATCTGGAAGTCCTCTCAGTACAGCACAAGCACAAAATTAGGATTATATCAGAGCTGTGTGCTTTCTGTGCTTCTCTATGGCGCGGAGAGCTGGAGAGTTACAGAGAAGTAAATGTCGAAATTGTCCTCTTTTCACACAACATGCCTAAGAAAAATTCTCCGAATCTTTTGGCCGAATACCATCACCAACAAAGATCTGCTTACTCGGAGCAAGCAAGAGGACATGCACACCATCATAGCTGGCAGACGCTGGAGCTGGGTTGGCCATGTCCTCAGAAGAGACCCCCGATGCCATCACAAGAACAGCTATGCTATGGACCCCTGAAAGAAAACGAAAGAGAGGCCGACCAAAAACAACTTGGCGGAGGACTGTGGAGGCTGAGATGCAAAGAATGAACCAGAGTTGGGGCACTGTACGAAGGATGGCCGCCGACCGAGCAAAGTGGAATTAATTTGTTGTTGCCCTACAAGACGCCACTAGGCGTGATGGCCACTGACTGCTTTGACGGTCGGCGGCTAAGGATCAAAGAAGAAGAAGACACGCTATATGCATGTTTTCTTGCCGAGGAAATGCTTTTATTCACAACTCTGATGGTATGCATTAAAGTGTCATTTGCTTTTCACCCTTTACAGAAGAACCTCTTTGCATTTGTGTTGGCTTATTTCACTTGCTAGTTTTTTTTTTTATATTCTAATCTTGCAACTCTAACAGTCTTAATTTATTAAACTGATAGATTAAGCCAATTCGAGAACTTGTGTAGTTACTGACTCGGGGGATGGAAAAATGAATAGATAAACTTTTCTGGGAATTCACAAATCCATTGCTCCCAAGCAGGCCTATACCATACAGAATTGAGGGTAACATGTCCAATATCCATTTGCTTTGTACATGCTGCTTTTTCAACTGACTGTCAAACAATTTGCTATAGAATCAGTTGCTGTAGGAGCCTGTGAATATTTTGGTTTTGACTTCCTACAAAAGGAACAGCTGCAGTGATTACGTGCACGATTCATAAGAAGCACAAAGTGTGGTGGTAGTGTTGAAGATGATGACGACGGTGATGATAATAATAATCATGATAACAGCAGAACACAGTGTTTATCAAGCGGTGTGCCGCGGCACACTAGTGTGCCGCCGCGCCTATCAAAGTGTGCCGCAAAAAACTTTGTAAATTTACTACGTGAAGTATATTTTTAGTGATCATGTAATGTAAAACTGACCTTACAGCTTGAATTCATTCAATAATAATTGGAGCTATTAACTGCTTTTAACAAAAATAGATTTACTTCAAATTTATTTGTATTTAATTCAGTATATATCACTGCAATTTTTTATTCAAGTGCGAGGTCAGATAGGTGAGCCGCAAATGTTTAGAAAATTGAAGTGTGCCGCGATCACAAAAAGGTTGAGAAACACTGGCATAACATCTGAGCACACATGACATTCACTTACTCAGATTTCTTGCTTTGTAATTTAGCTAACTCTTTCTGCTTCTCTTTGTACTGTCTCTGTACCTCGGCCAGCTTGACTCTCACCTCAGAATCGTCAGGGATGTCAACGTCTACATGGAAATATTCAGACATACATATGACCATGATCTTAAAACTGCATCTACTTTAAAGTATCTTCTTCTTCTTCTTTGATCCTTAGCCACCGACCGTCAAAGCAGTCAGTGGCCATTACGCCTAGTGGCGTCTTGTAGGGCAACAACAAATTATTTCCACTTTGCTCGGTCGGTGGCCATCCTTCGTACAGTGCCCCAACTCTGGTTCATTTTTAGCATCTCAGCCTCCACAGTCCTCCGCCAGGTTGTTTTTGGTCGGCCTCTCTTTCGTTTTCCTTCAGGGGTCCAAAGCATAGCTGTTCTTGTGATGGCATCGGGGTCTCTTCTGAGGACATGGCCAACCCAGCTCCAGCGTCTGCCAGCTATGATGGTGTGCATGTCCTCTTGCTTGCTCTGAGTAAGCAGATCTTGGTTGGTGATGGTATTCGGCCAAAAGATTCGGAGAATTTTTCTTAGGCATGTTGTGTGAAAAGAGGACAATTTCGACATTTCCTTCTCTGTAACTCTCCAGCATTCTGCACCATAGAGAAGCACAGAAAGCACACAGCTCTGATATAATCTTAATTTTATGCTTGTGCTGTATTGAGAGGACTTCCAGATGTTTTTTAGGCTAAAAAAAGGCTGTTCTTGCCTTATTCATTCTGATGTTGATGTCTTTGCTTGCCCCGCCGTCTGGTGTTACTATGCATCCTAGATATGTGAAGGTGTCTGTCTGTACCAGTTGCTGATTCCTTACTGATATGGGCTCAGGGTTGCTCACATTGAGCGTCATGACCTCTGACTTCCTTAAATTGATGTTCAAGCCCACCTGCTGGCTAAACTTATTAAGTCTGTCCGTTTTTTCCTGGATGTGTTGATGTGAATGTGCTAGTAGTGCAATGTCATCTGCATATTCCAGATCTTCTAATGTAGAAAATGTAGTCCATCTTATTCCTCTTGGACTGCCCTCTGTTGTCTGTCGCATCACCCAGTCTATGACTGTTAAAAATAGAGTGGTTGATAAGGGGCATCCCTGTCGTACTCCTGTCTTCACCTCAAAGGTTAGGTTGCTTTGCCCAACACTACTCGTAAAGTTGGCATAGAGGCTTTTTATGATTGACACTATGCAGCTTGGAATTCCATAAGCCCTCACTATTTTCCATAAACTGTCCCTATGTATGCTGTCAAAAGCCTTTTCAAAATCAACAAAATTAATGTACAGCTGTTTTTGCCATTCTGAGCACTGCTCTATAATGTTCCTGAGAGTGAATATATGATCTACACACCTTCTGTTCTTTCTAAATCCTGCTTGTTCTTTCCTCAGTTTGTGGTCTACTGCTTTTGAAATTCTCTGTATAATTATCCTGCCTAGTATTTTGCTGGGAACTGAGAGAAGAGTGATTCCTCTCCAATTATTGCAGTCTGCAAGATCTCCCTTCTTGGGCAATTTGACAATTATTCCTTTGTTCCACTCTGATGGTGTTGTCCCCGTTTTCCAGACTTGTGCAAATAGTGGTTCTAATAGTTCTGCTGCTAGCTCAGGTTCTGTCTTAAATAGCTCTCCATTTAAGTTATCATGGCCAGGAGCTTTTCCGTTCTTTAACCCTTTGACTGCTGTGATGATTTCTTCTTTTTGTGGAATGTCTGTCTATATTTACATCTAGATCGTTTTCAGCCTCTTCTTTCCTTCACTAAAAACCAGAAACACAAAGATTATGCCATAAGCGTTGTCAGTCTTCATGCTTTATGAAGAATGGACATAGATTGATGTTGACCTAATTTACTGACCATGAGTTACTTACTACGTCTTGGGTATATCCTGGGACCTATTCTTAGAAACATACTAGCAAGACATGGTATTGCTTATATTAACTCAAACAAAAACAATATTATCTGTGCGAATGTGGTAGTTATTGTCTTCTGCTTATGGCAAAGTGAAAAACGCTAAATGGAATTCCTAAACGGATTCCTTTGGAGCGCTACAGTTATTTGCATCTGAGACATTTATTCGCTTGGTATCTAAATATGCCGCATATTTTTTTAGGACTGATATTATATTTAACTTAACATATGTTTATTTTAAGATGTGCCCTCTTCTACATGTGTTACAAGTTACTAAACATACAATACAACTTTCAACACAAAATAAGCACTCAAATTTTTCTTCCAACACATTTATATTACACAGTTATGCACTGTGTTTCATAGCAGACGTCTTTAGCGTTCCAAGCCATTATCGTTGTTTGCTGTAAAAAAAAAATATTCTTTTTTTCCTCATTGTTCCTTGTGGCTTCTTTTCCTGGTCCTTGCAGATTTCCTGCCACATTGTCCATCACTTATTTTTTCCTTTGACAACGTCATGGTATTTTCCCTCAATGTGATTGTCAAATACTTTCACAGTCTTACTGTTAGAATTCACACAGTCGGTCTCACTGCTTTGAGAGACAGAAAATTGAGTAGTCTGGCCATCTCATGAGAATGGAACGCAATAAATTACCACTACAGCCTACAACACCAGAAGATCTGGATTCACGGCACGTGACAGATCAAGAAGCAGATGTGTAGACAACATTACAGAAATCCTACAATAACACGGGTTCACAGCAGACAATGAGACACACTGGACTCAAGGATAATTTTTGATAATGGTGAAATGTGGTTGATAATGGTGAAATGTGTGCTGATTATGAAATATTTTGATAATGGTGAAATGTGGTTTATAATGGTGAAATGTGCTTGATAATGGTGAAATGTGTTGCTGATTATGAAATATTTTGATAATGGTTATTGTTATTGTTGAACAGAATCGACATCACATCACTTCGGGCAAACCTATAGGTAGTCTCCCTCAGTATATGTCGAAAAGTGTGAATGCTAACTGTTCCTGTAGCTTGCTGGCTGTATACACGACGGATCCATCCTCTCATACGTCCATCTCTGCCGTACGTTTGATGCCAAATTTCAAGTCTTAACCTTGATGATTCATCTATTGCAGTGCCATTCTCTAACAGGCAGCATTAATTGTTCTCAGTATCTCACCCTTATCCATATCCAGTGTCCCCACTGTGGGTGCTCTCGATGCTAGTCTGTCAGCTCTCTCATTACCACATACCCCTGCATGACCAGGACAGTTGATCCACACCAGCTTTTGTAGACTCGAAGCTTTTATGAATGTTTTCCATTCATGCTGCAACCAACCACTTTGAATCTTTCGAAGCATGGACTGAGAGTCCGACACAACAACTTCCTTTGTGAATGAAGTTTCAGATATCCACCTTAAGGCTGCAGTGACTGCCTCTACCTCCATTCTCATGCTGGAAGTTGTTATCTTGTAAGCCCCGCTATGTTCCGCGACGATTCTGCCCTTTACCTTAGCAGAGAAGCCCCAGCCTGATTTCTCACCACGGATCACAGACCCATCTGTATACACAATGGCATCATTATCCCCGGCATGATCATGTATCAGTTGATTAATTTTCAGTTCTGCTTTTCCATTGCCCAAGTTCTACACTCTCTGCCAAGGCTGATGATGACTTGCTGGTAATGAATCCAGTTCTCATCTGACATACACTACTCTTCCCTTTTGAATATGTTTTCAACTGTGGCCACCTGCTTGATCGTTGTCTCTGCCTGTGCCATCCATGACATCCCTCTCTTTATTCTTGCTCCCTTAATGTCAGCTTTGTTTCCATGCAGGGGGTGCAGTTTGTCTGTGGTTACTCGCATATAGGCTTTTGCTTGGGCCATTGCATATCTTGATCTAATCGACAACACTCCAAGCATGTACCTCATTGTCACAATGGGGTTATCTCGCGTACAGCCTAAGACTGTAAGCATCCCTTCATTTTGAATGTGTTCTAGTCGTTCACATTGTGTTACTGACAGCGTGAGCATTCCCAGTCCATACTCAATGACCGATATGACTAGATGATGATAAAGAAGAAATAGTAATCTCTGCTCCAGACGCGCTGCGGCCATTATTTTCAGAGCCGCAGACCTCTCCTGCATTTCTGTGTGATGTGCTCAACATGGTACTTATACGTGAGCCCGCGATCGAATGTAACTCCAAGGTATTTCAGCTTCTCTTGCCGTTAAATTTTCTGTCCATTGAGAGTGATAGCTGGGAAGTCTGTTTTCACAATGGAGTTGTTCAAGGAGCACCACATCATGCAGGCCTTGTTGGGATTGACTTTGGAGCCAGTTTCCTCGCACCATTTAGACACCTCCTTTTGTGTCCCATGTATGCTATTAACCATTTCTTGTCGGTCAGAGCCAGTTCTATAAATGAGTATGTCATCAGCAAAAGTCAGTGTTCGTCCCAACCCAGTTGGCTGAATGGTGAAATGTGTTGCTGATTATGAAATATTTTGATAATGGTGAGATGTGGTTGATAATGGTGAAATGTGCTTGATAATGGTGAAATGTAGTTGATAATGGTGAAATGTGTTGCCGATTATGAAATATGTTGATAATGGTGAAATACTACATGAAGAAATTAGTAAATGATGATGATATGCACATGAATAAATGTGCTGATAAAAGTGACACGTGTTAATGATAAGGAAAATGATGCTGATGAAATGTATAACTAATGACACAGTTTGTTGATGGTGAGATTTCAAGATATTGATGTGTGTCTTAGTAACGGGAAATAAAACTATGATGATGAAATTTACTTATGATGGTATGATGTATTGATAATGGTGAAATGTGGTTGGTGGCGGTGAAACTGCCAGTCACATGTCATGAAGATGACTTTTCTTCTTCTTCTTTGTAAACTTTCTGACATCAACTTGAACATTTTAAAGAAAGCAGTGGTTAGCCTGAGGTTACTGGTATCTTCAAAGAGTATTCAAGAGTGGTACTAAAATGTTCATTTGTGCTTTCTTTGTTCCCCAGATCTTGAGTACGTTTGCAGCAGATGTTCAGCAGTCATTTTATTGGTGCCATAGTTATACTCATCAGTAAATCCTATCTTTAGCTTGCTGAACATATGGTATCTTAATCTGCTGTGGTAAGTGTGGAGTCTGAAGATTACCACTTATTCACTTCTGTTAAGCAGATAACTATCATTTTTCTAATGGTCTGGATGATCTGCTTCCCATTTAATCCTGTATCTACCTTTCTTTGCCAATCTGTCAGCCTCTACATTGCCAGAGATTTTGCAATCAGATGGTATCCACTGTATCACAACTCTTTACAATCGCCGACATAGTTTGTGGAGTACTGCTCTTAGGACAATGATGAGTTAAATGTGTTGATGATTGTGACAAATGCAGATAAAGAGAAAATGTTATAATGATCATAAAGTCTGATTAGGGCAACAATATGTTGGTGATGATGACAACATTTGGTCTACCTCTACTTCACATCTGTTTGGTTTGGTCTACCTCTACTTCACATCCTGTTTGGTCTACCTCTACTTCACATCCTGTTTGGTCTACCTCTACTTCACATCCTGTTTGGTCTACCTCTACTTCACATCCTGTTTGGTCTACCTCTACTTCACATCCTGTTTGGTCTACCTCTACTTCACATACTGTTTGGTCTACCTCTACTTCACATCCTGTTTGGTCTACCTCTACTTCACATACTGTTTGGTCTACCTCTACTTCCCATACTGTTTGGTCTACCTCTACTTCCCATACTGTTTGGTCTACCTCTACTTCACATACTGTTTGGTCTACCTCTACTTCACATACTGTTTGGTCTACCTCTACTTCACATACTGTTTGGTCTACCTCTACTTCACATCCTGTTTCGTCTACCTCTACTTCACATACCCTGGTGATTTTAGAATTAGGACTGCCTGGTAATGCTATCAACAGGTGTCCTCAATGTGTGTCCTATCCACCACCAGCAACCTCTTGTTTTACCTGAATTTATCTGGTTCTTGTCATCAGATCCAACTTGGTGATCTTATTCTACCATTCTTTGCAACCACGTATGAAAGTCTGCAACATCTCTGTTGTTGTTTTTGTTGTTCTCCATGAGTTGAAGATTCTTACTTGTGTATTGGACTTGATTTCTTCTGATTTCTGTATATTTCCCAGTGCAATGAAAGCTTCTTTTGCCTGTTGTGTCCCTATTTTGATATCACTATATTTGTTCCTCCAACTGTCTCTTTTGCTGCCAAGATATATATAAACATCATTTAGCTGAGATTACATCTCGCTGCATAATTGAAGTTTCAGCAGAATGTAAAAGTGTTTCATTATTTCATCTACTTCTTCTTCATCGCCACTGTCATCATCATCAGCCCCTAATCACTCGTTTGCAGCATGCAGCCACTAATGCAGATTTCTCCCTTCAGAAAGCCTACACCAAAGCACAAACTCTTGCATCTGTTGTTTCTGTAGCTATTTGTATTACATGATGAGGTGCCAGTCCCCTGAATAACCTCATATTAGTGAAAATCAAGAACAGAATAGGAATGGACAATTCAACAACATGAGACAAATACTGATGTCTACACAATTAACCCACAAATTAAAATTGAGAATCAAGTGTTGCATATATTTTTCATTATTGTATGGTGTAGAAACATGGACAATGAACAAGCAATTGGAAGGAAGAACTGAGGCTCCCAAGAAGATTGGGGCACATATCATGGACAGAGAAGCAAACAAATAAACAGGTCTTAGAAAACCTAGGAATGAAAAGAGAATTCATGAAGGAGATCAAAATTAGGCAGCTAAAATATGCTGGCCATATAAAAAAGACATAACGCCGTACTGAAGACCGTAATAGAAGAAAACATGTAAGAGGAAGTCAGCGCTATAAGTGGGAAGATAACATCAAGAGATAGACAGGTAAGAGTCTATCAGAGTACATCATCAAGACAAGAGACAGACAGGTAAGAGTCTATCAGAGTGCATCATCAAGACAAGAGACAGACAGGTAAGAGTCTATCAGAGTACATCATCAAGACAAGAGATAGACACTTAAGAGTCTATCAGAGTACATCATCAAGACAAGAGACAGACAGGTAAGAGTCTATCAGAGTACATCATCAAGACAAGAGACAGACAGGTAAGAGTCTATCAGAGTACATCATCAAGACAAGAGACAGACAGGTAAGAGTCTATCAGAGTACATCATCAAGACAAGAGACAGACAGGTAAGAGTCTATCAGAGTACATCATCAAGACAAGAGACAGACAGGTAAGAGTCTATCAGAGTACATCATCAAGACAAGAGACAGACAGGTAAGAGTCTATCAGAGTGCATCATCAAGACAAGAGACAGACAGGTAAGAGTCTATCAGAGTGCATCATCAAGACAAGAGACAGACAGGTAAGAGTCTATCAGAGTGCATCATCAAGACAAGAGACAGACAGGTAAGAGTCTATCAGAGTGCATCATCAAGACAAGAGACAGACAGGTAAGAGTCTATCAGAGTGCATCATCAAGACAAGACAAGAGATAGACAGGTAAGAGTCTATCAGAGTGCATCATCAAGACAAGAGACAGACAGGTAAGAGTCTATCAGAGTGCATCATCAAGACAAGAGACAGACAGGTAAGAGTCTATCAGAGTGGATCATCAAGACAAGAGACAGACAGGTAAGAGTCTATCAGAGTGGATCATCAAGACAAGAGACAGACAGGTAAGAGTCTATCAGAGTGCATCATCAAGACAAGAGACAGACAGGTAAGAGTCTATCAGAGTGCATCATCAAGACAAGAGACAGACAGGTAAGAGTCTATCAGAGTGCATCATCAAGACAAGAGACAGACAGGTAAGAGTCTATCAGAGTGTATCATCAAGACAAGAGACAGACAGGTAAGAGTCTATCAGAGTGGATCATCAAGACAAGAGACAGACAGGTAAGAGTCTATCAGAGTGCATCATCAAGACAAGAGACAGACAGGTAAGAGTCTATCAGAGTGCATCATCAAGACAAGAGACAGACAGGTAAGAGTCTATCAGAGTGGATCATCAAGACAAGAGACAGACAGGTAAGAGTCTATCAGAGTGGATCATCAAGACAAGAGACAGACAGGTAAGAGTCTATCAGAGTGCATCATCAAGACAAGAGACAGACAGGTAAGAGTCTATCAGAGTGCATCATCAAGACAAGAGACAGACAGGTAAGAGTCTATCAGAGTGCATCATCAGAGTGGATCATCAAGACAAGAGACAGACAGGTAAGAGTCTATCAGAGTACATCATCAAGACAAGAGACAGACAGGTAAGAGTCTATCAGAGTGGATCATCAAGACAAGAGACAGACAGGTAAGAGTCTATCAGAGTACATCATCAAGACAAGAGACCCACAGGTAAGAGTCTATCAGAGTGGATCATCAAGACAAGAGACAGACAGGTAAGAGTCTATCAGAGTGGATCATCAAGACAAGAGACAGACAGGTAAGAGTCTATCAGAGTGCATCATCAAGACAAGAGACAGACAATGTTGGAGATCCATTGCAGCTGACCTTCATTGCGGAGATGGCAGCTGATGCATGCATGAGTTTCATTAATCAAACATATAATTAGTTAGCTCAGCATCATCATCATTATGTTCCTTTGCGCTCCTTGTGGAGCATGCAGCTGTCACTGTAGCTGATCTCCTTGCAGGAAGCCAGCATCAAACATTCACATGTGTTAGTTTCTTCAGCAAAGTTTTAATGATGAGGTTACCAATTCATTAGATCAGTTTCTTTCATAAAAGCTCCATGGGGTAAAAATTGCAACTCAAGTCAAATGTCTTGATGTTATTTTCCAAGTCAAATGTCTTGATGTTATTTTCCAAGTCAAATGTCTTGATGTTATTTTCCTAACGAATCTGCTGAGAAGGAAACTGGAGGAAAAACAAAACATTTTCATGCCAAAGTTCAAGACAACAAACAAATGAAATTCTTAAGATAGTGAAGAAACAGGCACTGTTGATTTTTCCCATTTCTGCCTAGAATAACATCACATCCTGGGTAAATACAACTTCCTTTCTGGATGTTTGTAGAAAAAAACAACTTTTTTATCCTATCACTTGCATATAAGAAATACTTCATTTAATGAATTAATTTAACATATGGCTTAGGTCAAGTTTTAAATTTTTTCCCACCTTTTGCTAGCCCAGTTCTGTCTTTGGAGATTACATCTGGCTCTGGAATTATATTGCCTGTTGCTGTGTTTTCAGGTGCTGAAGTTTTCCCAGAATTGCTCTGCCGAAACAAAAACATGGGCATTATGAAAACAGGAATAAAATAGTGCTAGGAATTACTTTCAGTTTTAGAAGTTCATGAGACAGGTTAAACTCTGCCTCACTGTTATAGGTTGGTTTTTTGTTCAGATAATATATTTTATTAAGTATTGAAAAAATGTGCATTTAGCAAGTCCATACAATGTCTGATAAATATGTCTTAAACTGTATTCTTATTATAAATTTTTTTTAAAATGATATTATAATACAAATGTGCCATTGGTAACAACTTTTCATCTTTTTCAAAGGGTTTACTGAATAAAACAGAAGGGGTCATGGTAATGAAGTATAAACCTTGCTTTTATAAACTTTGAGTTTATTCTCTGGGAAAAAATTGCTTCTCTAGAATACACTACCAAAGTAGCTGGCATAGCTTTTAAGCAAGTCAACAGATTCAAATACCAAAGCAGGTTACTAAACTTAAGATAGACGATGCATCTCAGAGGTGAAAGGTAGAATAGTCCAGGCAAAAGCAAAGATCCAGAAAATGAAAAGTATCTTTTGCAACAACTCTGTCAATGGATTTAAGAAATAGAGTTCTTCAGTGTTAAATAAGGCTAATCCTGACAAACAGAAGTGAAGCATGGAGAAAAGCACTGAAGACAGCAGAGATGTGGTTTTACAGAAGAATATTATCAATAAATTCCATGGACAGCTAAATAGTCATAAGGATGTCCTGAAAGATGGCAGTGCACAAACGAAGATTACTGTCACATTAGAGGGAAGCATTCCGCTTTCTCTGAGCATGTTACGAGATAACGGTGAAATATATTGTGACAACAGGAAAGACTGAAGGAAAAAGGCATACAGTACAACAAAGACAGAAGATACTGGATAATTTGACATCAGGGCATGAAAAGTCAACAAAGAATTGATAAACAGTACTGGAAGTTGTGGAGAGGCATGATCACCTATGCCACCAGGCATGGCACCTAAAGAAAAAGAACACACATGGAGTTCAATATAGGATTTGAGTGAGGAAATTATTTGTTAAAAAAAGCTACTCGTTACAGCAAACTATTTGTTACCAGACACAAATAGGGACACTTATTGACACCAGGAACAGAAAGCTTCAATCTAGGAAATGAGATATTTGAGACAAGTGATAACCAAGACAAGATAAAGAACATCAACATAAATGGAAAACTATTGGTGAGGGACCTGAGAATTAAACAGTTTGATTATCTGGTTAGAAGGTAACCAGCCCCACCTGTATCATTAGTTTTTTATTAAATAATGACATTAGATTGATATCTGGATGATGGACATCAAAATGATACATCCTGAACATAAATATTTGTATGTTAAATATCAATATGACAGACATCTGAATGACAGATTTTTGGAATAAACAGCAGATAAAAGAATGACATCTGGATGATCAGCATCAAGATGAGAGACACCTTCATGACTGGCATTAACTGATTCCATACGTAAGATCTATTAAAAGATTAAAAATAATTCCGTCCAGAGCTGAAAATAATTACGTACGGAATCAGTTAAGTTGCTAGCACATGAATGGCATATATCTTGGATAACAGGCATGTAGATGTCAGACTTCTGAATGATAGGCAGTAAGATGCCCAAGGTTACGCTGGCCTATTACAATGGCTTAAACATGCAGAAAAAAGCAACCTCGTAATCATCCAAGTCGCATTACAAGGCCAGAGAACCAATGAATCTCTCAAAGATGATTAACTTACTTACTTACTTAGTCGTTCCTCTTCTACCGTGAGGTGTAGAGGTTTGTAAGAGAGAGCGCCATACTATTCTATCAGCTGTCTTCCTCCTGGCTTGGTTCCTTCTAATCCTTGGTCCTTCATAGATTGTCTAATGTTGTCCTCCCAGCGGACTTTGGGTCGTCCTGGAGGTCTGTATCCCTGGCTCTTAGTTTCCCATGCTTGTCGTGGTAGCCGATCTTCTCCCATTCTGCAGACATGGCCAAACCATCTTAGTTGGGGCTGTTCTACTTGGGTCTGCAGGGGGTGGGTTTTTAGGCCTTGACGTATCGTCTGGTTGCGGACCATGTCTCTTCTTGTTACTTCAACCACCTTCCTCAAATACCTCATTTCTGAGGTTTGGATCTGGCTTTTGTGGGTTGTAGTCATTGCCCATGACTCGCATCCATAAGTCAAGACTGGGGCATAGGTGGAGTGGTATACAGCCATCTTTGTCTTCTTAAAAGATGCTTAACAGTTACAGTAATTGTGAAAACAGAAAAATAAACCAGACCTGCTAAATGTAGATTAATATTTACTACTATACTGCAATGCTTTATCAAAATTATAGTGTCTAAGAGTACTTTTACCTCTGAATACACATGATGAAATTTGCTTTAAAATAAAAATACATAATTATTTAAACGTGGAAAACAAACACCCACACACATTAACAAAACAGGCTGCTACACAACCATGTAAAACTTGATGCTGGGGGGGGGGGGAAGAGAGGAGAACAAATGGGGAATTGAACTTTAAGAACAACCCTCAAGACCGACAGCAGCAGTGAAAATCAGGAACAGTAGAATATTTGCAGAAAACTCAGTGAAGTACAATTTTAGAACCACTGTCAGAATATCTATTTTATCAGCAGCATCTGAGCAAATAAACATGGTTTGAGCCTAATAAGACTAGTCAAAAAAAGTGTAATTACTGTCAAAATTGGGTTGAGCACCTCTGGTTTAGGCCGTCCATCTCTTCCCTCAGGCCCACTGATGGTCGTCACTGTTGGCAAGTTAATGTTTGCCTGGTAGTGGGTGTTACCTGCTCCTATAGGGGGAATAAAACTTGCTGCTGGCCATACTCCTCCCTGCTCAACAAAATCTGAAGTGAAGAAAAAAAAATTGAACAATGTAGTAAGTATCATCATCATCATTCCTACGGAGCATGGAACAACCACTACAGCTGGTCCTGTGCAAAGAAGCCTGCACCAAACATTCACATGCTGTTGTAGTGGTGGTTTCTGTGGTAATTTCTTTGACATGTTGAGGTTGCCAGCCTCATGTACAATATCACCTTGTAAGACATGCCTGAAATGTAGTAAGCATGCTACATGTGCAAATTATAAAGACAGCAACTGTATAACTGAAACGTAAAGCAAACATTATTAACAATTAGTATGCAGTCAGTTTTACAAATAAACAAAACACTGGGAGCTTCAGGGCCAATCCTTCATAAGTCACAGTCACAAACATCAGATAAAAAATGATAAATACAAATAGTTATTGTCCTCCTTGACTTGCTGCTTTGGGCTTTTTCATCAGACTATTATATTATTGTTATATCTTTTTTTTCTTCTACGTTTTTGTTGTTTGTTTATTTTTATTTTTTTGTATTGATATTTTTTTTTTTTTTTTAATATGAGCATTTTTGCTTGCTTATTTAGTGTTACTTTTTTCCCATTCATATTACTTCTTTTTTTCTGTTCACTTTTCTATGTTGCTTATCTTAAATGTTTTTTTTTCCGTCTTGTCCCACATGTTTGTAGTATACTTTGTCTTTTTCTCTTAAACTATCTACATTTTTTTTCTTGTCTTCTGTTTGTGACTGACAAAGATGTGAATCTTCAAATATTTCTTGTATCCTTCATTTGTCTACTAAATTATCATTTTTTTTTTTTCTCCTTTCTTTAGTGGGCATGCTATAGAGGTTTGACATAATCACCAATGAGGAAATGGGATGAAAAAAGAAAAATAAACAGAAGGTGCTGAAAATCATCAGAGCTGGCCTAGGCACAATGAAGGAGAATACATGAAGCACAATCCCGTAGCACAAGGACAGAAGAGAAAGTGAGACAATTCATAAGCACTGGAAGCACAAGACAGAAACTGCAACAGACTGATCAGGGTGGGAAAACTTAAGACGTTTTTTTTTTTTCCACACCAAGAAAATAGAAATAATGGACATCTCTAAGAAATGAATTCTCCAGAATGTGGCATCAAGTAACTGAGTAAATGGGACAATTTTGAATCAGTTCAAAGACTTTAGTACCTGGGTATATTAACAATATAAGACAGAAGATACAATTCAGAAACAAAGAATATAACTTTTATTTTTCATGTTTCCCACCTCACTCTTGCTTTCTTTCCTTTCTGACTGTGTTCTTTTGACCCTGAAGAAGGCCATGCGGACGCAACGTTGGCAATTTTCTTTATCCTAGTAAGACGAACTGCCATTTTTTGTTTTAAACCCATCGCTTACTATCCCTCTTATTGCAGTCCTATATAGAACAGTATTACAACTGAAGTCAATCTAATCATCAGAGAACTACATCCTATTTCCACTTTCTCTCTTCACACCAACTGGTAACCTAACGAAATCTTAATTCTACGGACTCTCCCAACATGCACACAATTGTTACCTCCGGTGGGAACAATGAAAAATTGACCAGTCAATGAATTGTGGGCAAATTTAAATCCACTTGGAGCCGTGATTGGGAAGCTATGGTCAAAGGTCGCCCCGGATGAGTTCATCGCTTGATGAATGGTGAATGGCATTTGTTGTAACCATGGTGATGGGTTAACTGCCCGACCTGCTTGCAATAGAAAAAAAGGTTAAATCATTGTTTAGGACCACAGCTCACTAAGTGTCCCGTTTGAAGGACAACTAATACGATGAACTGGTCTATAATCTAACCCGTATGAAAGACATGGTAATTTTATGATACTGGTGGTGATTGAAAAATGTTTAACATACAATGGACAGCCAAAAAGAGTAATGAGGATGTCCTGAAAGAGGCCAATGCGCAAAGTAAACTTATTCCTCGTATCAGAAAGAAACAGTTCACTTTCTTTGGGCATGTCATGAGAAGTAGAAAGCTGGAATATATCTAGACAACAGGTCAGATTGAAAGAAAAAGAGATAGAGAAAGATTAAAAAGAGCAGATACTGGTCAGTTTGATATTTTGGCATGGAAAGAAGTCAACAACTGAATTCATAAATAGTACAAGAGACAGGAAGTTGTGGAAAGGCATGATCCCCTACGCCACCTGGCATGGTTCTTGAAGAAGAAGATGGTGATTATTAGCTTACTGGTAGTTATTCTCTTTATCATCATCATGTGTCATCTTCACATCGAAGGTCGGCTGCAACGGGAATCCAACGTCTTCTGTCTCTTGTCTTGATGATGGTACACTCTGATAGATTCTTTCCTGTCTCTTGTCTTGATGGTGCACTCTGATAGATTCTTTCCTGTCTCTTGTCTTGATGGTGCACTCTGATAGATTCTTTCCTGTCTCTTGTCTTGATGGTGCACTCTGATAGATTCTTTCCTGTCTCTTGTCTTGATGGTGCACTCTGATAGATTCTTTATTGTCTCTTGTCTTGATGGTGCACTCTGATAGATTCTTTCCTGTCTCTTGTCTTGATGGTGCACTCTGATAGATTCTTTCCTGTCTCCTGTCTTGATGGTACACTCTGATAGATTCTTTCCTGTCTCTTGTCTTGATGGTGCACTCTGATAGATTCTTTCCTGTCTCTTGTCTTGATGGTGCACTCTGATAGATTCTTTCCTGTCTCTTGTCTTGATGGTGCACTCTGATAGATTCTTTCCTGTCTCTTGTCTTGATGGTGCACTCTGATAGATTCTTTATTGTCTCTTGTCTTGATGGTGCACTCTGATAGATTCTTTCCTGTCTCTTGTCTTGATGTTGCACTCTGATAGATTCTTTCCTGTCTCTTGTCTTGATGGTGCACTCTGATAGATTCTTTCCTGTCTCTTGTCTTGATGGTGCACTCTGATAGATTATTTCCTGTCTCTTGTCTTGATGGTGCACTCTGATAGACTCTTTCCTATCTCTTGTCTTGATGGTGCACTCTGATAGATTATTTCCTGTCTCTTGTCTTGATGGTGCACTCTGATAGATTCTTTCCTGTCTCTTGTCTTGATGGTGCACTCTGATAGATTCTTTCCTGTCTCTTGTCTTGATGGTGCACTCTGATAGATTCTTTCCTGTCCATCTTTTGGTGTTATCTTCCCACTTATAGCGCTATCTTCCTCTTGCACGTTTGTCTTCAACTCTGGCTTTTAGTATGGTCTTCAGTAGGGTGTTATGTGCCTTTTCCTTCTCAAACTCAAAAGCAGAGTCAAGTACCCATTTACAGCTGGGTAGACTGGAGCGTAAGGATATCGTGATTCCAACCCGACACCTTTGCGGCGAGAGATCAGTGCTCTAACCACTATGTCAATCGGACGCTCGATATCTCTATAGTAAGTGGGGGGAGTCACAGAAAAAAAAATCACAGTACAAATACAACACACACGCGAACGTGCGTGTGCACGCATGCGTGTGTGTGTGTGCGTGTGGTGGGTGGGGGCGCGCTACAATCTTAGCCCTGTTCCTTCCTCTTTCTGTAACTGAAAAGTTCATTGCTGAATCCTGTTGTTTTTTTTTAAGTTAATATGTCAATCAGTAGAGTAATCGTATTAAATTTTTGTATAAATGGATAACATCAACCTGGAATAGATGAAGGGAAGTAACGAAAGTCGAAAACGGATTATCAAAAGGTTATGTTTCACGATTAAGGTATTTTCAATCTGTGCAAGTCATGTACTGTCAATAAATGACTGACTTGGAGGTTTTTATTTTACTACGTTACTTTGATTTGGAAATTTAATAAATCTTTTTTTTTTTTTTTTTTTTATTAACCAAATATTGTGACTTTTTTTTCCTGTGACTTTATTTCTGCTCACCGATATTTTACGTACTGGTGTTGTTGTTGTTGTTATTAACTAGGGCTGCTGAGCTTCTTGCTCTTTTGCAGCCAATACCACATTGAAGACTCCTTGGTATTATCTACACTGTAGATCTAGGCTTTCAATGTGGCTTTTCTGCCATTCCGAAACGTGCTGAGTTGAAATCATGAGCTCCAGTTTCTCCAGCTTGGCTTGCATTTAAAAGATCATCCCATCTGGTCCCAAGCTAGAAGGAAGAAGCTCGTAACTTTATGTGCAATCCCAAGTTTATTTGTTCGTTCGTTCCCAGCCATTCAAGGGGGCTCTCCAATTATGCAGAGCTAACATACTGTGCTCTGGTTTTGGGCTCTCCCAAGGAATTGTCACGTCCTGCACTGAGCCACTTCTCAGCTCCCTCTGCCTATCACTGGGTCCATAGTGAGATCCTCCTGCATGCAGTCAGCCAGATGAATGCCAAAGAATTACGTCTGGGTCTCAAGTGACTTCTCCAAGCTTAGTATGCAATGCTAGGGTCTCAACAAATTTCACCACAGGGGGAATCCCTGGAAGTGTGTAGATGATTTCAAGAGTCAACGTGATTGTAATTAGCCTCACAGACATAGGTTCAATTCCACGTACGTATATTGTAGCATTGTGCATAGTTGGTGGTCATATAAGGATGGCGCCAGATATGCCTCCATGGTGTCAAATTACTTATTGATCATTACTATTATCACAATTCTCCTTTAACGATCCCCATGGAGCATGTGTCATCTACTTCTTTTGGCTCCCTGGCAGGAAGCATGCGCAAAAATTCAATCCACTTCACGTGTCTTCTTCACAGCGCTATGATAATAAAATCAACGACTGAATGTCTCCTTTCTCGCTCCCGACAGAGAACACGGCCACGGCATATGCTGTAATTATCCCCCTTATATGGAATTCATGTGCCAATGGATTGTGTCCTCAGTAGTCTTGATTTCTGTAACAATTTGTTTTACATACTGACGCTGCTAGCATCATGTACCACATCACCTTTGTAGCCTCTTACGACATGCTAGTGGTAACAGATTTTACTGCGGCTAAAAACTGCCCTGCGTGTTTTGAGAAAGCACAAAAATAATAGGAATACTGCTACCTCATAAAGAGACAACTAATATGAGGCTGTCAATGAGGCTGGCAATCTCATTATGTAAAACTAGTTGCTATAGAAACCACCGCTTCAAGATTACGGAGACTATACGGCACGCTTCCTGTACGGCAGCCAGTTGCAGCGGTAGGTCCAGGACAAGACAACATGGAAATGAATGAAGACTTTTGTGCTTGATGATTGTGATTTACTTGCTGGTGAGTTATTTATGATTTACTTGCTGGTGAGTTATTTATGATTTACTTGCTGGTGAGTTATTTATGATTTACTTGCTGGTGAGTTAATTGAGATTGACTTGCTGGTGAGTTATTTGTGATTTACTTGCTGGTGAGTTAATTGAGATTGACTTGCTGGTGAGTTATTTGTGATTTACTTGCTGGTGAGTTATTTGTGATTTACTTGCTGGTGAGTTATTTGTGATTTACTTGCTGGTGAGTTATTTGTGATTTACTTGCTGGTGAGTTAATTGAGATTGACTTGCTGGTGAGTTATCTGTGATTACTTGCTGGTGAGTTGTGATTTACTTGCTGGTGAGTTATTTGTGATTTACTTGCTGGTGAGTTATTTGTGATTTACTTGCTGGTGAGTTATTTGTGATTGACTTGCTGGTGAGTTATTTGTGATTTACTTGCTGGTGAGTTAATTGAGATTGACTTGCTGGTGAGTTATTTGTGATTTACTTGCTGGTGAGTTATTTGTGATTTACTTGCTGGTGAGTTATTTGTGATTTACTTGCTGGTGAGTTAATTGTGATTTACTGGCTGGTGAGTTATTTGTGATTTACTTGCTGGTGAGTTATTTGATTTACTCGCTGGTGAGTTATTTGTGATTTACTCGCTGGTGAGTTATTTGTGATTTACTTGCTGGTGAGTTAATTGTGATTTACTTGCTGGTGAGTTATTTGTGATTTACTCGCTGGTAAGTTATTTGTGATTTACTTGCTGGTGAGTTATTTGTGATTTACTTGCTGGTGAGTTATTTGTGATTTATTTGCTGGTGAGTTAATTGTGATTTACTTGCTGGTGAGTTATTTGTGATTTACTTGCTGGTGAGTTATTTATGATTTACTTGCTGGTGAGTTAATTGAGATTGACTTGCTGGTGAGTTATTTGTGATTTACTTGCTGGTGAGTTATTTGTGATTTACTCGCTGGTGAGTTATTTGTGATTTACTTGCTGGTGAGTTAATTGAGATTGACTTGCTGGTGAGTTATTTGTGATTTACTTGCTGGTGAGTTATTTTTGATTTACTTGCTGGTGAGTTAATTGAGATTGACTTGCTGGTGAGTTATTTGTGATTTACTTGCTGGTGAGTTATTTTTGATTTACTTGCTGGTGAGTTAATTGAGATTGACTTGCTGGTGAGTTATTTGTGATTTACTTGCTGGTGAGTTATTTGTGATTTACTTGCTGGTGAGTTATTTGTGATTTACTTGCTGGTGCGTTATTTGAGATCGACTTGCTGGTGAGTTATTTGTGATTTACTCGCTGGTGAGTTATTTGTGATTTACTTGCTGGTGAGTTATTTGTGATTTACTTGCTGGTGAGTTATTTGTGATTGACTTGCTGGTGTTATTTGTGATTTACTTGCTGGTGAGTTATTTGTGATTTACTTGCTGGTGAGTTATTTCTGATTTACTTGCTGGTAAGTTATTTGAGATTGACTTGCTGATGAGATATTTGTATTTACTTGCTGGTGAGTTATTTGTTATTTACTTGCTGGGGAGAGGTTATTGACAATTTACTTGATGGTGACAGTTATTTGCGAGGCAGAGGGAGAAACACGATGTAAAGCCGGCAGCTACATAAGAAACACGAACTGAACACAGCACTCACCTGCGACAACTAAGCTGGGAGCCATCGCCGCTGATGGGGCAGCCAGGGAGGTGGTTGTCTGTGCAATGTTTTTAGTGTTGGCTGACGAATGGACATGCCTGAAAGATTACAAGCGGAAGTTGTCAGCACGTGTTTTGTTTTTCCTCCTGTTTTTTCTTGTCAGGAAAGACTGGACAATATCCGTCAACGCCTCTTCCATAAACAATTTCTATGGGTCAAAAGTTTTCCAATCTTCTTTTCTATGCCACCCCGTCCAAAAATGAATAAATAAATAAAATAAAATAAATAAATAACTCTCAATTACACCAATTCTTATTGCGACGAATATTTCAAATCTCTCACTTCTTTTCCAAATAGATGTACGCATGCGCACACATACAAAAAAAGGTCAAGACTTTCATAAATGGGTCCTTGCGTAGAATAGACGGTTAGAAATGGTATGATAAGATCACTTATGGAACTGATGACAAGAACCAGACAAGGCCCAGTGGAACAAGAGATGAGAAGGCGCTGGAGATGGATAGGACATACACTGAGGAAACCTGCTGATAGTATTACAAGATAGTCTTTGTTTGGCATTGGAGTTTATTTACCCAGGATTGTTTTCTGGACAGGTAGACGGGAGATAAAACAACACATTAAAAAATTTGTGATTTACTTGCTGGTGAGTTAATTTGTGATTTACTTGAAGGTGAGAATCAGGGAAAGACTGGTGAGGGGATTTGAAGAATTTACTTGCATGGTGATGTTATTTGTGAAAGACATGAAGGGGATGAAATTCACTGGGAAATTTGTGAAGGGGATTGAAGTCAGGTGAAGAGGGATAAGAAGTGAAAGACATGAGTTAAAGTGATTTACTCAGGGAAAGACATAAGTGAAGAAGTTTACTTGCTGGTGAGTTTCAGGGAAAGACATTGACTTGCTGGTGAAGTTAGTTGTGAAAACATGAAGGGGATTAATTTGAAGTTACTTGCTGGTGTGAAATGAAGAGGGTGAAGAAGTCAGGGAGAGACATGAAGAAGTCAGGGAAAGACATGAAGGGGATGAAGAAGTCAGGGAAAGACATGAAGAAGTCAGGGAAAGACATGAAGGTGAGTTATTTGAAGAAGTCAGGGTGAGTTACATGTGATTTACTTCGGGAAAGACAATGGTGAGAAGAAGTCAGTGAAAGACTTGCTGGTGAAGTTAAGTGGGAAAGACATGACTTGCTGGTGAGTTAGTCAGGGAAAGACATGCTGGTGAGTTAAAGATATGATGGGGGTGAAATTGTGGTGGTGAGATCAGATGAAGGGGGATAAGATGATTTACTTGAAGGGTGAAGAAATCAGGGAAAGACATTGAAGGGGTGAAGAAGAGGGAAAGACTGAAGGTGAGAAGTCAGATTACATGAAGGGGGGTGATGAGAAGTCAGGGAAAGACTGAAGGGGGTGAAGAATTCAGGGAAAGACATGAAGGGGGTGAAGAAGTCAGGGAAAGACATGAAGATTTTACTTTGCTGGTGAATTGAAGAAGTCAGGGAAAGACATGGTGAGTTATTGAAGAAGTCAGGGAAAGACATGAAGGGGGTGAAGAAGTCATTGAAAGACATGAAGATGAAGAAGTCTTGGTGAGTGAAGGGGGATGAAAGTCATTTAAAGACATGAAGATGAAGAAGTTAGGGAAAGACATGAAGGAGATGAAAAGTCATTTTGGAAAGACATGAAGAGGGTGAAGAAGTCAGGGAAAGACATGAAGGGGATGAAGAAGTCAGGGAAAGACATGAAGGGGATGAAGAAGTCAGGGAAAGACATGAAGAGGGTGAAGAAGTCAGGGAAAGACATGAAGAAGTCAGGGAAAGACATGAAGGGGATGAAGAAGTCAGGGAAAGACATGAAGGGGATGAAGAAGTCAGGGAAAGACATGAAGGGGATGAAGAAGTCAGGGAAAGACATGAAGGGGATGAAGAAGTCAGGGAAAGACATGAAGAGGATGAAGAAGTCAGGGAAAGACATGAAGAAGTCAGGGAAAGACATGAAGGGGGTGAAGAAGTCAGGGAAAGACATGAAGAAGTCAGGGAAAGACATGAAGAAGTCAGGGAAAGACATGAAGAGGATGAAGAAGTCAGGGAAAGACATGAAGGGGATGAAGAAGTCAGGGAAAGACATGAAGGGGTTGAAGAAGTCAGGGAAAAGACATGGAACGAAGTAGGGAAAGACATGACGCCCTCTGAAGAAGTCAGAGAAAGACATGAAGGGGGTGAAGAAGTCAGGGAAAGACATGAAGGGGATGAAGAAGTCAGGGAAAGACATGAAGGGGTGAAGAAGTCAGGGAAAGACATGAAGGGGATGAAGAAGTCAGGGAAAGACATGAAGGGGGTGAAGAAGTCAGGGAAAGACATGAAGGGGATGAAGAAGTCAGGGAAAGACATGAAGGGGTGAAGAAGTCAGGGAAAGACATGAAGGGGGTGAAGAAGTCAGGGAAAGACATGAAGAAGTCAGGGAAAGACATGAAGGGGTGAAGAAGTCAGGGAAAGACATGAAGGGGGTGAAGAAGTCAGGGAAAGACATGAAGAGGCTGAAGAAGTCAGGGAAAGACATGAAGGGGATGAAGAAAGGGAAAGACATGAAGAAGAAGGCAGGGAAAGACATGAAGGGGGTGAAGAAGTCAGGGAAAGACATGAAAGGGATGAAGAAAGGGAAAGACATGAAGGGGATGAAGAAGTCAGGGAAAGACATGAAGAGGGTGAAGAAGTCAGGGAAAGACATGAAGAAGTCAGGGAAAGACATGAAGGGGGTGAAGAAGTCAGGGAAAGACATGAAGGGGGTGAAGAAGTCAGGGAAAGACATGAAGGGGATGAAGAAGTCAGGGAAAGACATGAAGGGGGTGAAGAAGTCAGGGAAAGACATGAAGGGGATGAAGAAGTCAGGGAAAGACATGAAGGGGGTGAAGAAGTCAGGGAAAGACATGAAGGGGATGAAGAAGTCAGGGAAAGACATGAAGAGGGTGAAGAAGTCAGGGAAAGACATGAAGAAGTCAGGGAAAGACATGAAGGGGATGAAGAAGTCATGGAAAGACCTTATGGCACAATACAGGAAGACATGAAGAAGTCATGGAAAGACCTTATGGCACAATACAGGAAGACATGAAGGCGATGAAGAAGTCATGGAAAGACCTTATGGCACAATACAGGAAGACATGAAGGCGATGAAGAAGTCATGGAAAGACCTTATGGCACAATACATGAAGGCGATGAAGAAGTCATGGAAAGACCTTATGGCACAATACATGAAGGCGATGAAGAAGTCATGGAAAGACCTTATGGCACAATACAGGAAGACATGAAGGCGATGAAGAAGTCATAGAAAGGCCTTATGGCACAATACAGTAAGACATGAAGGTGATGAAGAAGTCATGGAAAGACCTTATGGCACATTGCAGGAAGACATGAAGGCGATGAAGAAGTCATGGAAAGACCTTATGGCACAATACAGGAAGAAATGATGGCGATGAAGAAGTCATGGAAAGACCTTATGGCACAATACAGGAAGACATGAAGGCGATGAAGAAGTCATGGAAAGACCTTATGGCACAATACAGGAAGACATGAAGGCAATGAAGAAGTCAGGGAAAGACATGAAGGGGATGAAGAAGTCAGGGAAAGACATGAAGGGGGTGAAGAAGTCAGGGAAAGACATGAAGGGGGTGAAGAAGTCAGGGAAAGACATGAAGGGGATGAAGAAGTCAGGGAAAGACATGAAGGGGGTGAAGAAGTCAGGGAAAGACATGAAGGGGGTGAAGAAGTCAGGGAAAGACATGAAGAAGTCAGGGAAAGACATGAAGGGGATGAAGAAGTCAGGGAAAGACATGAAGAAGTCAGGGAAAGACATGAAGGTGATGACGAAGTCAGGGAAAGACATGAAGGGGGTGAAGAAGTCAGGGAAAGACATGAAGGGGATGAAGAAGTCAGGGAAAGACATGAAGAAGTCAGGGAAAGACATGAAGGGGGTGAAGAAGTCAGGGAAAGACATGAAGAAGTCAGGGAAAGACATGAAGGGGATGAAGAAGTCAGGGAAAGACATGAAGAAGTCAGGGAAAGACATGAAGGGGATGAAGAAGTCAGGGAAAGACATGAAGGGGATGAAGAAGTCAGGGAAAGACATGAAGGGGGTGAAGAAGTCAGGGAAAGACATGAAGGGGATGAAGAAGTCAGGGAAAGACATGAAGGGGATGAAGAAGTCAGGGAAAGACATGAAGGGGGTGAAGAAGTCAGGGAAAGACATGAAGAAGTCAGGGAAAGACATGAAGGGGATGAAGAAGTCAGAGAAAGACATAAAGGGGGTGAAGAAGTCAGAGAAAGACATGAAGGGGGTGAAGAAGTCAGGAAAAGACATGAAGGGGATGAAGAAGTCCGGGAAAGACATGAAGGGGTGAAGAAGTCAGGGAAAGACATGAAGGGGGTGAAGAAGTCAGGGAAAGACATGAAAGGGGTGAAGAAGGGGAAAGACATGAAGGGGGTGAAGAAGTCAGGGAAAGACATGAAGGGGATGAAGAAGTCAGGGAAAGACATGAAGGGGGTGAAGAAGTCAGGGAAAGACATGAAGGGGGTGAAGAAGTCAGGGAAAGACATGAAGGGGTGAAGAAGTCAGGGAAAGACATGAAAGGGATGAAGAAAGGGAAAGACATGAAGGGGGTGAAGAAGTCAGGGAAAGACATGAAGGGGTGAAGAAGTCAGGGAAAGACATGAAGGGGGTGAAGAAGTCAGGGAAAGACATGAAGGGGATGAAGAAGTCAGGGAAAGACATGAAGGGGTGAAGAAGTCAGGGAAAGACATGAAGGGGGTGAAGAAGTCAGAGAAAGACATGAAAGGGGTGAAGAAAGGGAAAGACATGAAGGGGTGAAGAAGTCAGGGAAAGACATGAAGGGGGTGAAGAAGTCAGGGAAAGACATGAAGGGGGTGAAGAAGTCAGGGAAAGACCCTGCGCTGATGGCCCAGGACAGTAAGACGTGGCCTAAGTTTGTTGAAGACCTATGCTCTTTGTAGAACAGAAACGTTATTAATAAATGAATGTAATCCACACAATTTTACACTTTTAATTAACTATGTATAAACTACCTGGACGGACGAAATAACGCCAAGGTCATAATTTTGAAATCAAAATTATTATCATGAATTAGCGACACTGTGCAGGATGTTTCAAAATGTTGTACACACGCTTTGAATACTGAAAACTTAATTATTGGGGGTCCGCTTCTAATTCTAAAGGTACTGGGTTCAGTTCCCAGTACAGGGAATATATTTGATGGAATTTTTTTAAGAACTAGTGGATAATAATGATGTCATACTTCCTCCTTATTTCCTGGGTAGTGAGATCGGATGCCTAGCCTTCTCGGATAAGGGCAAAAAAAATAGGAGGTCCCGTGTGCAAGTTGCGCACGTTAAAAATCCCTCGGCAGTTGGAAATCTTAAAGAGTAGGCCAAACGGCCGCTGCTCTGACAAAATTTACAAAAATAGGAAAACCTACCCGCCACAAAAATATTTATAGAATGTGTAATTCCTGTATACATACATTGAGATCCTCGCCGGTGATACAGAGTTCGTGCACTGTGATGAGATCATCCTTGTGTGATCTAAGGGAGATGGAGTTGTCCGTGTGCAATGAAGATGGTTGTTAAAACCAAAACCAACTAAATCAATTATCATTTGTCATGGCATTTTCACATTTAAAGTCATAAATGTTCAAAGTGTCGACGACCTGCAACAATGCATTGGTGACAGCGATGAGCAACTGACTGCTATTCTGTAATGTTGCTAAATGAATCGTGAAAAGTGCAGTTTTAATATGACGCCTCAGGTCCCTCGCTATATATTAACAAATACAACGGTATTGAATCAGTTTTACAAATTAACAGTACACAGGAAACATGTTTTTGAGATGAAAACAAAAAACTTCCATAAAATACTTCAAGAGTAATAATTTAATGACATTTTCATTTTTATCCAGCATGATTCCGCTTCATTCTCGCAAAATTTCATGTTAAGTTATGTGTAAGTTATGTGTATTCGAAGTATGTACACATAATTTTGAAACACCCTGTATATCCTAACTATAACCCCCATCAAAGGTTTAAAGGGTTATGTTTTCTTCATGAAATTAAAAAATAAAAATGAATGAATGTGCGCACGAGTATACATATGCAACAAGCGAGAACCAAACAAACATGTGCTGTAAGTACACAGTTCATCGTACTTATTACTGCTGCAACAATGTAGTATCATTGTACTTGGCAACTATTATTCAGAGGGAATATTTACAAATATTTCCTTACTTCAAGCTTGAATTCACCTTGGTTGATGAATGAATAAATACAACCTAATTATGACGTTCCCCCCCCCCCCCCTTCCACCCCCCCAAAAAAAAAAAACATAATTTGGTCGACAGAATGCTAAAAAAAAAGTAGGTCGTCACGTGTAGATTTATCAAATTTAATAAATGCATGTTTTGTTTCCCTCTCGTAAGTAGTTATTAGAGATATAAATAAATAAATACATACTGCATATTTCATATAATCCCTAGCCTATTACAGCCGTTCAGGTTATTCAGTCAAAATCCCAGTCGATGACACTTTTTCAAATGTCCAAGCTCGGGCTTTAACCTTGAACACCTGATCGCCAGCGCAATGTGGTAACCATTACACCAGCGCGGCTCCCATAAGAGCAAAATCTGCTTGTATTTGCATGTATTTATCGACACATCTTTCATTTTTCTTCACAGAAACATGTCTTCTTGTCTCATTTTTCAAAGTTGTGAGCCTGTTTCACAGCAAACTCTAATTTCTGCTCCTAACATCCCAAAATCCAGAGCCTGTTTATTATCATCATCATGTTCCCTTGCCCACCTTACGCAGCATCGAGTCATCACTGTAGCTAGCCACCTTGCAGGAAGCCTGCACCAAGTATTCACGTGCTCTTGTAGTGGTGGCGCCTGTAGCAATTTGTTTTACATGATGAGGTTGCCAGCCTTATGCACAACCTCATCTTAGTGGCCTTATACGACATGCCTGAAGGTGCCGTAGTTCTACTTTGTCTTTTATCTCTTCAGAGACCCCGGGGGGGGACTTAGGGGGGCGGGAGGGGGGGCGGAGAGACTGCACTATACTAGTTCCAGCATCGAGAGGCGGGGTGACCACTTCCCTAACTCGCTCAAAAGCAGATACATTTACATAAAGACAAACAGCCATTTTGTAAACAGGCACTTAAACAAGTAAATAACAAACGTTAAACACAAGACAAACACACATACGCACACATTAAGAGACACAAGTTACCTGATATCTCTATTTAGATTCTCGGAAGCCTGGGATTCTGTCAAGACAAACCAAAATAATGACATTATCTTCATAATGAAAGGAATTGTCATATTTCTTCACACACAACTGGGAACATGCTGGCGAGGAAATTTAGATGGCTTGCAATCAGATCTTGGTAACATCTCATTACCACCACCAATTATTGCTGTTCCCCACGGAACACTAGGTAACAACTATTGCTCGACATCGACTTCTATTTTTGGGTTGTCTTCTTTAGCTCTGACCGGGAGGTCTCAGTTGCTGTGGCTTCAACTTCAACCACGTGTCTTCAGGTTTTCTCTGACCTTTTCTCTTCTCTCGTGGAGGGCCAGTCTCTCTCTCTCTCTCTCTCTCTCTCTCTCTCTCTCTCTCTCTCTCTCTCTCTCTCTCTCTCTCTCTCTCTCAATTATATATATATATATAATATAGATTTAGAAACCAGGTGCTTCATAAGAAACAAAAATCTAACTGGTTGCTTGTTGTCTGAAGATATATCCTATCAATCTCCACTTCCCCTCTTTAATTCTCATCTCGTGACACCTGTTTAATAATCATTTTTCATGTTTCGTAATAGGACATATAAATACATAACTAAGTACATATACAGGTACAGTTGTATCGCATCTTACGCGCAAGATTAGGTGAATTCGACGTTTACCTTACGCAAATTCAGCCACATGCGCGAGTATTATTAAAATAAAAAAGAGAGAAAGAGAAACAAAATCACATAACAAAATAAACAATTGAAATTACGCGAGAATTCAGCCCCTATTCCCATTTAAAAAAACAAAAAACAAAAAAAAAAAACATAACTCCGCAGTGACCGACCCTGACTCCCGGCGTATTTATGCTCAGAAGAGATCATGTAATAATTTTCAGGCTGAGAACCAATCACTGCACACTAAAATACAATTTGCTCAATAAAATAAAAATCGGGCACTCAACTGAGAATTCAAAAAACAAACGGTAGCCCCAATTTTACCATTTAAAAAAACAAAAAACAAAAAAAAAAAACATAACTCCGCAGTGACCGACCCTGACTCCCGGCGTATTTATGCTCAGAAGAGATCATGTAATAATTTTCAGGCTGAGAACCAATCCCTGCACACTAAAATACAATTTGCTCAATAAAATAAAAATCGGGCACTCAGACTGTGTGGAGAAGTCAAACAAACGGTAGAACATGTCCTCCAATAATGTCTACTCCATGAGAAGAGCATACTGATAGTATGGCCTTCCTCAACCCGGCTGATGGAAAATAGACTACACGGCAACGAGAGACACCTAATACAGACCACCAACTCTATTTAAGTGATAGGAGTGGTTATGTAAAAACTAATGAAGACAAAGAAGACTCCGGGCTGAAACTGTCTCACTTCCAATGTGCCTCGATATGTGTTGCATATGATGCTTATGTACACTGTGCTGAAACTGTCTCACTTCCAATGTGCCTCGATGTGTATTGCATATGATGCTTATGTACACTCTGTGCTGAAACTGTCTCACTTCCAATGTGCCTCGATGTGTGTTGCATATGATGCTTTTGTACACTGTGCTGAAACTGTCTCACTTCCAATGTGCCTCGATGTGTGTTGCATAGGATGCTTATGTACACTCTGTGCTGAAACTGTCTCACTTCCAATGTGCCTCGATGTGTATTGCATATGATGCTTATGTACACTCTGTGCTGAAACTCTCTCACTTCCAATGTGCCTCGATGTGTGTTGCATATGATGCTTATGTACACTCTGTGCTGAAACTGTCTCACTTCCAATGTGCCTCGATGTGCGTTGCATATGATGCTTATGTACACTCTGTGCTGAAACTGTCTCACTTCCAATGTGCCTCGATGTGCGTTGCATATGAAGCTTATGTACACTCTGTGCTGAAACTGTCTCACTTTCAATGTGCCTCGATGTGTTGCATATGATGCTTATGTACACTCTGTGCTGAAACTGTCTCACTTCCTAAGTGCCTCGATGTGTGTTGCATATGATGCTTATGTACACTCTGTGCTGAAACTGTCTCATTTCCAATGTGCCTCGATGTGTGTTGCATATGATGCTTATGTACACTCTGTGCTGAAACTGTCTCACTTCCAATGTGCCTCGATGTGTGTTGCATATGATGCTTATGTACACTCTGTGCTGAAACTGTCTCACTTCCAATGTGCCTCGATGTGTGTTGCATATGATGCTTTTGTACACTCTGTGCTGAAACTGTCTCACTTCCAATGTGCCTCGATGTGTGTTGCATAGGATGCTTATTTACACTCTGTGCTGAAACTGTCTCACTTCCAATGTGCCTCGATGTGTATTGCATATGATGCTTACGTACACTCTGTGCTGAAACTGTCTCACTTCCAATGTGCCTCGATGTGTGTTGCATATGATGCTTATGTACACTGTGCTGAAACTGTCTCACTTCCAATGTGCCTCGATGTGTGTTGCATATGATGCTTATGTATACTCTGTGCTGAAACTGTCTCACTTCCTAAGTGCCTCGATGTGTGTTGCATATGATGCTTATGTACACTCTGTGCTGAAACTGTCTCACTTCCTAAGTGCCTCGATGTGTGTTGCATATGATGTTTATGTATAATCTGTGCTGAAACTGTCTCACTTCCAATGTGCCTCGATGTGTGTTGCATATGATGCTTATGTACACTCTGGCAATTGAAGGAATCGCTGTCCAGCGGTCGGTATCCCAGTGGCAGTGGGGATCCACTTGAGAAACACTGAGCTTTATCTGTCGTTTTCCTGTTATCTAGTTTTCTACTTCTTTATGTCTCACGAGTGCCTGAGGCAAACCTTGATGTGTGTAATATTTATTTATTTACTGTTTACAGGCCTCGGGTTTCCCCTCTTTATTTGTTTACAATGTTTATACAATACCAAACCTACCCTCTGTCCTGCACTGTCCTCATTCTTCTACCATTTACTAGACACCGTATTAAGGTCTTTGTCTAGCGTAATCTGACCTATACTGTATAATAGGGGGACTGGGGAAGTGATTGTGACGTATAATGGAAATATAGCCTATAAGTACCTGACAGCCCTGAAATCCCGTTAGCGTCTATGATTCGCTAGCAAAGCCATGCAACTTACAGCTTGCGTTTACTCATGTTTTAATCCACGCCTCTTTTCCTTGAGACGTAAACAAACGGAAAGCTTACCAACTTCCGCGACCCGCCAGTCATAACAGGGAACGAACCTGGTTTGTTTACCTGAGTTTCTCACGCGAGCTGATCTGTCAATCATCATATATCAGACAGATGCACGTGGAAAAACACCGGACCTTTGAAGCGTGACGCTCGGGCAAAATATTTTCCCCGAGGGACCCTTTGATGTTCGTACATACAGGGAGAGATAACTCTGTGATCTCCAGAAGCGGATTAAATCTAAGAAAACCCGTTACATGGGTTAAGTCTCTTGTCGATTAGCAACGGCCGACAGAGCGACCGTGAAAACCTTTTATTTTGAGACATCTGTTCTGAATTTCTCTGCTGTGCACGGTGGTGTGAAAATTAGCATCCTCTAGAGAGCAGATAACAATAATGTATATAAACTACGTCTTCTCAAACCAGTTATCAGTTGTTGCTCAGAATTTTTTCGGATAGTCTAAACACGTAGCCTAGAACCATTTTGTGAAAGGTGTGTTAATAGCCTCCGTGGGGATTTCATTCGGATTTTCTGGTAATAGAAATTTGTGGCTTAAGTGTTAAAATGTGTTAAGTTTTACCATTATAATTCACTGTTCAGTTTAATGTAATTTCCATCACCCGCTTTCTTACACAAGAAGATACGGTTTAACTGACTGAATTAATATGCTAGGCGTGACTGATAGTGGACCATAGAATTCACGTATTTCATTTTGTGCAATTATAAAAGTGGCTCGTGTTTAAGACCATGCGACTAAACAAACAGACGCCGACAATTTAATAGCTATTAATGACAGGCGATATTTGTTAAGTGCGCGTAGGGATAATTAAATAATAATTGACATTGTGCGCTGATCGTTGACCGGAGCAGGAGGGAAAAGGCTGCATGCCTCAACAAATCTGCACTCGCTAAGCGACGCGCGATAAGATAGGCTAGAGACACCGTGCGCCTTTTAACTTTAATCAGGACTGACGGAGAAGATAAGAGATCGTCTCGTCCCCTTCCGTGTGTATATATGTTGAGATATAATAGTAGCATTTTTTCATAATGTTTCTCTATTCTGGCCCAAGCAAATTTAACAGACCTGGGTTAGACTGATCAAAACGATATCGACCAGCGGTCTATTTTTTCTATCCTTTTTTCTTCATCTACCATAAGGAGTTATTTAAAATTTTGTCTTCTTCTTGGCTTACCCATCATCATCAGGTTATAAATTGTCCCCAAGTTCGGTTGTTTTTTTTTCGAACAGGACTGGGCCAAAGAGGCAAATTAAAACATTTTAAATAGTAAAATTTAACTGGACTTATCAATACCCAGATATTTATATGCAGGGATTGTTCAATATTTTATCAGCCCACTGTGGTCCGGAACAAAAACTTATAACATTTCTATCTGACTTTTGTCTACAGTCAATTTTGATCCAAGTGGGTTTTATCCAATAGAAGTTACGCTGTTTCAAAATCGGCAATCACCACAGAGCTTTAGCCGATAGGTCAGGACCCATCCCCCAATTTTTAACCACACGTTTTGTGTGGCTTGTTGTCCACATCATCAGTTTATAATATTGTAACAGTTTTTTTAGATAGCAACCATTCCAGATGTTTCTTAAACACTGGAAGTATTTTCTCTACCTTTACTGTGAACACAGACCATATAATAATCGCGATTTTTTTTTCTACATTAACTATTCGAGGTGACATTTGGTCCATCCAGGAAAAGAAATCAACAACCAAATTTGGCGTCCCCTCATAAAATCTTATTTGTTATAGAGGAAAGACTGGGGCCAAATTTGGAAGATAAAAAAAACACTGGAAGTTTATATGCAGGATACTCGTATTTCCACGGGATATATCACCCAGATTAGGTAAGCGTGATTGAGTGGCCACTGTATGTCAGACATAGAGAGTGAATAATTTCTTAGTTACAGAAACTGTATCATCTTTGGGTTCGCTTGAATATTGTTTACTTACTGAGTAGCATTTAGTAGGAACTTTGTTCTTTTCTTTACTGTCTATTCTGTAACACAGTGCTAATCTTTGATCTTCGGGGTTATTAACTTGTTGGGTTTTTTTCTTCTCAATAAAGGGGGAAGGCACATGTATTCTGTTATTTTTCTATGTTTGACATTCTGATTTTATTTGATCTTTCTTTAGATATTTGATGTTGTAAAGTTTTTAGATCCCAAGGTCAATCATGATAAATAAACAACAACAAAGAAGATGGCTTAATATCCTTCGTCATTCATTACCTTTTTTGATCCCCAAGGAACATACTTTCGTGTGTGTGTTGGTCAGACCATATACCCAATTAACCATAGTTTTTCACGTTTTGTGTGTGTCTTGTTGTATCACATAATTGTTGTGGTGTGTGAGTTCGTTAAAAATTTCCACTTATTTTTACATATTCTAGGGAGGTTGCAAAAGATTGTCTTATACTTAAAGATAGTCGTATAGATAGGCTGGAAAGGGAAACTACTCATTCCAGAGACAGATCTTCTTAAACTATCCACTCGTGAAATCTATTCTCACACCTTTACTTCTCACGTACTTATCACCATCCACCCCTACTCAGACGGGACCATAAATAACTTCCAAACCTTTCTAAATTCACGACAGTGATTAGGCTGGATCGCCCTTGGTACACATCCGGTGTTGATTGTGGAAAATCGCGCTAATGATTCCTGTCCACAAAGCACTATTTTTGTGGTGCCTAGATGACAGAGAGGATAGTGTGATTCGCTTCCATAGCTAAGCGGTATTGCCGTTCGGAAGGTCTTGGTCCCCGGCTATAACGGAAACGAAGGCCTAAATCACTTCAATGGATCTCGTTGTTTTTTCTCTATTGTCTTGTTTACATCTTAAAGGGGGTTGGGCTTTTGACATTGTCTCACGAAAAGTGTCTGAAAGATATCTTTATCTATGTAATATTTATTTATTTACAGCTTTATAAAGATCTACTTTAATTTTAATTTTTTTAAATCATGTCTATTTTCAGGTTGTAGAGTATTTGGGATAAGTGCAGCCTGTGTATAATTTTATCTGGGATGGTCGATCTGGTTCCTGACATCCCATCAGCGGAGCAGAGGGAAACTAAAACTAAATAGCTTACCGAATGTTAACTTCTATTCGAAGAAAAGATGGCATCCTATCTTATACAGTTTACTAATAAAGTGAATTTTACTCAGCTAGCGTGCGGGTATTTTTTAGGATCCTACACTCGTAATGCGCGGTAAAAACTATTGCCTACCGTAAACACCGAAGAACGTGGGGTAACCTGATGACCTGGAGAAACCTGGGGATACAAGGATATCCTAAAGACAGCGCTTTTAAGTGCCGGAGGGATAGGGCTTGTCCAAAATTTACCTAGGTTAAAAATTCTTCCCCTCTCCATCCCACTCTGACGTCTAGACCAAATGGTGCCTTGAGATCTACAAGTAGGTAGATCAAAATCGACCTGTAACCGACCCCTGCACCTGTCTATCCACAGCTGCTAGAAAAACAGATCGCCATCGGCTTTCTGAGAGATCATATCCTGTGGTCTTCGAAAAGGCGTCATGAATCATGACTGGCGCTATTAAGGTTGAAGAAAATGATGGGTCCATAAACACCAGGTACAAGTACATGGGACTGGCTCCTTACCTTGTTCATTGCAACAAGCCATAAAATCTTATTGGCGACGATTGCCATCATAACAGCTTTCACCTACAAAAAGGGTCAAATGCCCATATATACAGAGAGCATTATCCCTTCTCAAGTGTCATCGGTCATTCATTACCTTTTAGCATCCCGATTCCGAGAAGGAACCTTAGTACTAACTTAGAACAACTCGGAATTCGTTCAACACCACTCCCCTATCTGGAAATGGCGTGTCCCTTGTAAAGGATCTATTTCCTGCTCAAGGAAATAATGTAGAGGACTTTTCACTGGTTATATCATTGATTTTTTATCAATTACTTTCCTCTTCATTCCATTTCTGTCAAGAAAGTCTGGTTTGAGACAGGGTCTTATTTCCGTGTATTGTTTTTCTGTCTTCGTCTTCTTCTCTTTCGTTAAGGATTTCAGAACAAGGACTGCCTTGTAATGCTATCAACAAGATTCTGCCCAATCTATCGCCAGCGTCTTCTTATCTCTTGTTCCAGTGGCACCTGTATGGTTCCTGTCTTCATAATTTCCACATTCTATTTATTCTTGGTCAGATTACTATTCTGTCATTACCGAGTTTGTTTAAAAAACAAAAAAATTAAATAGTTTTTCATTTGTATAAGAATTTATTTTGTTCACGCATGTTAAGTGACAGTGACGAATATGAGCTGCCATAACTGGCCATCGCTATCGATGTATCATTTCAAGTAAGAACACAATTTGAGTTTTCTCTTTACATGAAGCTGGAAAGAGACCAGTATGAATATTGTATAAGTGTGGTGACGACTAATGACAATAAGTCAAGAAACACTTGATAACGTGTGACTGGACAATGATGTTAGATAGCAAAATCTTAACTGAAGACCGGGCAACATACCATCCCCATCATCATCATCATCATCATCACCATCACCATCATCATCACCATCATCATCATCATCATCATCATCACCATCATTACTTTCCTTTACACAGCATGGGGCCACGACCGCTGCTGGTTACGCGGGAAGCCTACAGCAAGCAGTTACATGCTCCTGTATAAATTGTTTATGTAGCAATTTTATTTAATTTTCCTTTTTATGATGAGGTTGCTAAAAAAAGGAGTAATGAGGATGTCCTGAAAGAGGTCAATGCGCAAAGGAAACTTATTTCATAAGTTAGAAAGAAGCAAGTCACTTTTTTTTAATTTTTGGCGTGTTATGAGAAGAGGAAAGCTTGAATATATCGTAACAACAGGTACGCTAGAATATATCGTAACAACAGGTAAGATTGAATAAATCGTAACAACAGGTCAAATTGAATAAATCGTAACAACAGGTCAGAATGAAGAAAAAAGAGATATGGGAAGACAAAGGGAGCAAATACTGGACAGTTTGACATCATTGCATGGAAAGAGGTCAACAACAGAATTGATAAATTGTGTTGGAGACAGGAAGTTGTGAAGTGACATGATCTCCTACGCCGCTAGGCATGGTACTTAAAGAAGAGGTTGCTAGCCCCATGCAAAACCTCATATCAGTCGCCTTGTACGACATGCATGAGGGTACAGAAGTCCTGTTATTTCTTTGTGTCTTCTGAGACCCCCCGGAACTGCCTGTGACAGGGCAACATAAGAAGAGATAAAAATCAATAATTACACATAACTTTAAAGAAAAAAATAACATAAGGAACACACTAAGTCCCATACAGCTGAATCATATTGCTCCTTACCAACAAGAGATCAAGTGATAATTTTCAGACTGAGACCTGACCACTGCATCCCTTTAACAAGCTGAATATCGGACAGACAGGCATGTGTTCATAATGGGAGGACAAACTAACAGCAGAACATATCCTCCATGACTGTCGGCTCCATGAGAAGAGCAGAGTAGCAGTATAGCCTTCTAGAACCTAACTTATAGAGAAACTGTATGGTGAAGAGATACGTCTGTGACTGACGGACTACCAACTTTATAAGAGAGATATATGTGGTTATTTGAGAGTGAATGAAGAGGAAGAAGATAAAAACCAAAAAGCAAACGAACCAGTGGAGACGCTAACACCCAAGCAGTCTCGGGGCAGCCCGCGAAAGAGAATTTACTCCAGTGTCTCCAGAAGAGAAAAGTTTCTGAACTCAATACTGCTGAAAATGTCTAAATGTGCGACAAAACACAACATATTAGCTATATTATCAACATTATTTTCTATATCCGTCGTACACGACTGTTACTGCCTAGTTGTGGAAGCTGTTAAATGTCGGAGAAGCGAAGATCTGAAGCCTAGAGCTAATACATCTTTCACGTAAGCTTAGAGTGAACAGTCGTTAGCTACGTTAAAATACTGTCATTAAATGTACTTCGCCAGGCAAGTTCTCATTATTCACAATGCAAAATTAGATAAAAGCACGTGATTTAATCTACAAATAGAATACGAACATACCCCTGGGTTGCTGAATTTGATGAGGTCGAATCTGCGCCACAGCGATTCCTACTGGGATGTTGTTACCTGGGTGGGGAAAAAAATGACAAATATTAGGAAGACAGCACTTCTCTTAGATAAAAAACATGTATTATGGATGCTGCGCGGAATTTTATAGGGGATGCACAAGATAATTAGATACTTAAATAAATGAATGACTAAGGAGGACAGACGTGTGTTTAAAAACAAAAAAATTCATAAGTACGAAAATAATGACGAACAGGCAGTCGGACACGCTGACTCGTTTACAGAAAAAGACGGACAGACAGACGGGCGGGCAGACGGACGGAAAGAAAGACAGATAAGTACGTAGGCAAGCAGGTTGGGAACGACCAAGCACTGAAAAAGAAAATTAATATAAAATATTAAAAAACTATTTTAAACACACGCTTTTAGTGCACTAAAAACCCAAAAATAATTTTTCTAGGAGTTTATAGCTTGCAGTCAAAAAATGTAACATCAAATTGACAAAAAGCGTGTGGCGCTTAAGCGCTTATCATATATTTTATCCATAAGTGTCTAATGAAGTATAAAGCAGAAATTAATTTCATGCAGAATCAACGCCCCACGCTTTTTTGTCAATTTAATGTTAAATTTTTTGACTGCAAGCTATAAACTCCTTGAAATATTATTTTTGGGTTTTTTAGTGCATTAAAAGCGTATGTTAAAAATATTTTTTTTTTATTTTTAATTTTCATTTTTTAGGGTTAGAAAAATTAAAACATACTAAAACATAAACAATATTTTTACTTACTGTAAAACTGGTCTAAAATTTCTTAAGCGAATTTTATCATTTGGATTGTTTCCCTTGATTTAGCTAGACACTTGTTTGAGTACTGCCCTGTTTTACGCATAGAAAAATAAAGCACACCACGTACTCTTGAATGTCTAATTAACTTGATTATGGCCCCTGATTTGTTTACATTTCTTTACGAAAAACTTTAATTACTCATAATGTCATAATTACAATAACAAATTATTAAATAATTGACTGATTATTGTATTGTCATCGGGAATACACAACTATGCCACGTTTCAGAGCTATTGCTCATTTGGAAGTGATTGAAAAATCGATTGCAAGATATAAAAGTGACATACAAGTGAAGTTATATAAAAGCCTGTAAAAAAAAAAATTCTTCGTTTTATCAGGATAAACAAATAGTTAATCGTTGCCTTATTTCATTACTATCTATAACAATATCAGCTACAACATAAAACTAATTCAGTTTAATACAATTTAGACAGATAAACATTTAAATCCAGAAAAATGTATCCCTGCAAAGTTCAAAATCAGTGTTCACCTAGGTATTCCGTACGTACTAATTGTCTAAGTAAACGTATTGTAACGAACAATGAATAAATCTCGTCAGTTTTGGGGGGGAAAACGGAAAAGATGCGCACTGCACCGTACAGCTAAACTGAACACCCTGTAAAAGGGCACACAGGTCTTTCTTTTTTTTTTTTTTTGTGCGGCATTGACCATCAATGATAAGCTTGACTACAAAGATCCAATGAAGTTCAAATGGAATGGGAATTAATGAAATGACAACATGAGAATTAGTGCCCGCATGAGGACACACAGCTGAAAGAGCACAATACTAAACTATGAATGATCAACAACAAGTTTACCACACTCGTGGTGATTTCTTCTTTTCCTTCGTACACTCTCAGACGTCCGCTTGAATGTTTAAAAAAAAAAAAAAAAAAAAAAAAACAGTAGTCAGTTTGAGGATTTTTGAATTTCTGTAGAGCTTTTCCACGAATGATACTGGTGTAGGCTATAAGCGCTTTCTCTGTTCCCCATATGTTGGGCAACTTCGAAGCAGATGTTCAGCAGTCATTTTATCTGTGCCACAGTTACACTGATCGGTAGTTTCTGTCTTTAGCTTGCCGAATAGATGGTATCAATCTGTTGTGGCCAGTGCGGAGTCTGAAGATTACTACTTGTTCTCTTCTGTTGAGTGGTAGTAAGCATCATTTTGTGTGATTTCATACTAAACTTTTAGGGCTGGGGTGGGGGGTGTGACGTATAATGAAAATATAGCCTCCTGTATCCGAAAGCCTTTCGTGACCTCGGCGTAGTTTTAAGATTCGCTAAGTCACGCATTTCTTTGCCTGTCTGACTCGCCTTTTAATCCACGCCTCTTTCTACTTGACCATAACAAACGAGTTTGTTTACCAACTTTCGCAACCTGTCATTCATAGCAGGGGGCGAACCACGTTCGTTTACGCAAGTTTCTCACGCGAGCTGATCTGTCAATATTACGATAACTGACAGATCGCACGTGGAAAACACGTGGAAGAGTAACGGCCTTTGAAGATTCTCTATAAAGGGAGCTAATCCTTTGATGTTCGTACCTACAGGGGAAAATAACTATGTGATCTCGAGAAACAGGCAAAATCTCGGACAGAAGCCCGCTACACGGGTTAAGCCTCTGTTGTTGGTTAGCTACGGCCGACAGAAGCGACCGTATACCTTTTATCTGGGAAACGTAGTTTCAGATTTCTCTGCTGGGAAACATAGTGTGAAAATTCACATCTTCTAGAGATCATAACAACATGATCGTATATAAACTGCGTCTTTCTCAAATCTGTTATCAGTGTCGCTCAGAATTTTTCGGAGAGTCTAAACACGCTACCTAGAACCATTGGGAATAGATGTGTTAATAGTTCCGTGGTGTTTTCTTCCTGGATTTCTGGTAATATATAAAGTTGTGCTACAGCGTATTAAAGTGTTAAAAGTTTTAGCATCTTAAATTCACTGTGATTTTCTAGGTGTTAGAACCAGTGGAAAATAACGCGTAGCTATTTTTATTCCAGATGTTTCAGTTGTAATGTTAATTTAATCACCCGCTATCACACAGAAAGAGACTAATTAATACACTAGGCGACGGATAATTGACGGAATAGAACTCACGTTTACTTCATCTTGTGTAATTTAGTAAGTGACTGTTGTTTAAATATCATGCGACTAAACAAACCGACGCCGACCCTCTAATAGCTACTTAGCGACATGCGATATTTGTTAAAGTGCGCGTATGGATAAATTAAATAATAACTGACCAGATAGGAATAGGCTAGAGACAACGTGTGCATATATGTAGATATTATTAGCAGTAATTTTTTCATAATGTTCCTCTATCCTTAGGGCATGACCTGATCAACGGCGACCAGCGGGTTTTTTATGTGGCTATATCTTGGGCCTTGTCTCCATTTTACTGATTGGATTAAAGTTGTCTTTTATTGGCTTACGCGTCTCCAAGTTCAGTTGTGAACAGGACCGGCCACAAAGACTAACGAACATTTTAATAGTAAATTTTAACTGGACTTACAAATACCCAGATATATATATTTTTGCATTTTATCAGCTCACTGGGGTGTGACATATATAACATTCTCCCGACTTTTGATAGTCGTCTCCAAGTGGATTTATTTATCCAGAAGAGTAACGCTATTTCAGAATCGGCACTCACCAGAGCCAGCCGATAGGATTTACCATCATCATTAAGTAACAATAATTAACAGTTTAGCAATCATATGTTTTCCTACTGTTTACGGTGAACACCAGACCTCAGAGAGTCTCGGCATTAACTATTCAAGGTAACATTGTGTATCCAGAAAATCAACCACCAAATTAGGCGTTCCCCTTATAAAATTTAATTATTGAAAGGAGGGACTGGGGCCCAATTCGGACGACAAATACTCTGGACCTTATATACATATTCACGGATTTTTTTACGTGCAACAGATTGTTTGCACCAAGAAATAGAGTAAGAAGCGAGATTGCGTGGCCACGTATGACAGAGAGAGAAATATTTTCTTTAGTACAGGAAACATTGTATCATATGCACTCTGTTTGACTATTGTTTAATCTTATTGGATAACGTTTAGTGGGAACTTGGTTCTTTCTTTACTGTCTATACTGTAACCTAGTGCTAACTTTTAACCTTTGGGGTTATTAACTGGTTGGGTTCTTATCTTCTCAATGAGGGGAGGGCACAGGTATTCTGTCATTTTTCTATGCATGGAATTCTGATGTATTTGATCTTTCTTTTAGATATTCGATGTTGTAAAGTTTAAATGATAATAAACAACAAAAGAACTAAAACTTAGTGTGTTGTCAGACCCATACCCAAATTTACCATAATTTTCACGTTTGTGTGTCTTTTTGTCACATATCTGTGTGTGTGTGTGTGTGTGGTTAGTGTAACATATATCTCTCAATATATGGAGGTGCAAGATTGTCTTATACTAAATTATAATCGTATAGATAGGCTGGACTAGAGAAACTACTCAGTCCAGAGACAGATCTTCTCCTTAAACTATCCACTCTGAAAACTCTATTTCTTACACCTTTACTTCTCACGTACTATCACCATCCACTATACTCAGGCGGGACCTTACATAACTTTAAAACCTATCTAAGCACGACAGGGGGGTGTAAAGTCGGTGTAGTGGTTAGGTCCCTTTGGAGACTTTGAGAGACACGGATTGTTACGAGAGGATTTAGGATTGTAGCCATTTGGGTAGTGAGATCTAGATTTAAAGTTAGTTGCGCATTTTGGTTTTTTAAGACGCTACTAATTTATATGATGTTTTCGCGGATTCTTGGTTTTGAACGCGAAAGGTTATAAGTTGCCTAGTTTTAGGATGACGTGTCACGTTGATAAGCTACGACGTGACGACCTTGTAATTGTACCCTTTTTGTATTGATCGTGGTCCTTGACGGACGCGGTTGTTGGAAGTCTCCCAAGATAATGACAGTTATATGAAGGAATTTATTATATGGCACTAGGGTCTGCCTATTATTATTGGATACGATTTACGTCTCAGTTAATGAAGTGGAATATACTTCAATTGGATAGAATGTATCGGGAGCAAGTTGTTATGAATAAGTATCCAGAATTCATATTGATCGCCTAAGTCAAATTATTCGTTACCGGATTGCCGAACCACGGAATCTCGTGTAAATAATCTGACGGTAGGACGACTACAATGAGGTAAACTCAGGAGACGTTTGGTAGGATGTATTTGCTTGATTGATCATGAACTGTTTTAACTGAACTTGTATGCCGTTAATAAATGTAACCTGTGGACTCTCAACTTAGCGGACTTTGTCAAGTGAAATTGCTCTATTGAATATTATCACTGTTGGCCCATGCATTCGTTGTTTACATCTTAGCACGATCTCGCTCTACACTAAGAATAGTCATCACATGACCAGAGCAAATGTATTTCAATGATAAACAAGCCTAAAGCAGGAACTTAGCCTCAAAAATATATTTGTTACCGAAGTCAAATGCTAACCAAACTACATGGTAAAAAAAGGCCGGTAACAAAAACGTGGTTGGCCATTGATGGGGATCAAAAAAAATTTTCTTATTGAGGCTAAAACGACATCAAGTGAATTTTAAAAAGGACAGTTATTTCTCACAATACCACGAAATGTTTATAATTGTGAATCACTCACGTGACCTACAAACTGTGACGCGCTATGCATAACGACCCAAGTGGCAACACACGTCATCGATTTATGTGCAAGAGGAACGACCGAAGTCAAGATCTTCTGAAAGAATGTCTAACGTCAAATTAAGAACACTACTGCATTCTGAACAGAGCCAGTACTTTCAAACGTTCAATATCAGCTTCGAGAAAGACATATCTTCGCCGTTGGAGCATGCTAACACTGTCCGGGGAAAACTATCAAAATTATAAAGATAAGTACCCGTGTCTGAGGTGATAAAGCAAACTGTGGTCCATTTTCTTTCGTTGGCATATTTAATTCACGCATGTTATATGTATTTATGTCATATTAATATGTTTGTAATGTTAAGCGGGCATTGGATGGCGGGAATCAGGATTGGTTGTTAATGTCGCCTTGGCAGACCACAAACAATTCTGATCGTTCTCATTAGGGATCATTGAATTTTTGCAATTTGCTACGGGATACCCTCTAACATAATTTGAGGAACGTTATGCTCGTTGTTGCAAAAATTCGATATTACGTGTTAGGTGTATAGTTCTGTGAAATCTGGTGTAATTCTTCTGTAATAAGTTTCATGTATATTCATTTTCGTCTACTGTTTGTAATCTTTCATGTTTTTCTCAATCTTACTTTCGATTATTTGATAATTGTACATATTCGTCAGTTATAGAGTCCTGTGACGTCCTTATTTTCTGTGTTCGTATTTTTTTGGTACTTGACCTAGATTTTGGTTTAATTCTCATACTACTTCCGTTCTTGATTTATTTCGTGAAATCATTTTTTTTTATGTCTGCATTCGTCAATTGTGATGTGCTAATGTTTGTGAAACTTTAGTTAATTGTTTCTGTGATATATATTAATTAATTATTGATGTTAGGATAATTATAACTTAATTTTATTATAGAAGAATAAGAATATAATAATATTTGAAGTAATTTGGTTAAATTTAAATTTAAAAAGGACTTGATGGAATGACTGCTAGCAGTTGCAGTGGTAGTCCAAGCCACTATTATTTGTCCATGATGACTAGGGCATAATGATGTTATATTTTGGGATATAACTTTAAAAATATATTTTGTCTTGAATATAACAGACAATTTAGAGAATACTTAGTACACTTTACTAGGCATAGTAATACATTGGCTACTGGGTACATAGGTGAATAACTTAATACATTGTATTGTTGATTAAAACATAGTGTGGAGTAACTACATAGATTATTAACTTCACAATGCTTACTTTTGAGCATTTCGTTAAACTTGGAAAAGATTTTGGCTATAAAGGATCAGAACTTCGTCTTTACGCGGAACAGCAACTAGCTATTGCTGAACAAAAGGAAGCAGATAGAAAACGAGAGGAAGAAGAACGTGAAACCAAGTTAGAAAAGCAAAAAGAGATTGCCAAACAAGAGGAAGAATATAGAAGAGTTGTACTGAAAAAAGAGGAAGAAGATAGAAGAGTTGCATTGAAAAAGGAGGAAGAAGAACGCGAAGCCAAGTAAGAAAAGCAAAAAGAGGTTGCCAAACCAGAGGAAGATAGAAAATTGGGAAGAGATGAAATAGTACGAATTGAAGAAGAAAATAAAAGGAAACAAGAAGAAATTATAAGGCAACAAGAAAAAGAATTGGCACTGATTCAATTGGAAACAGCCAAATTTAATGCACAATGCGCTACTGCTAGCCATAGTGTGAATTCAAATGAAATGTCGTCATATAACCAACGCAAGAGCTATTATAACTTTAAATTGCCACACATTAAGCTTAATTTTGATGATTTGGGATCATATCTCGCACGGTTTGAACAAGTTTGTCAGACAAATAACTTAGATAAATCTGCTTGGGCACTTAAACTTCGAGAATTTTTGGATGGTGAACTTTTGAATACTACTGAAAATGTTGATCCTACTATAGCTTGAGACTATGATGCCATAAAGGTATTGCTATTACGACGTTTTCATTTAGACCAGGAAGGTTGTAGATTGCGATTTAAAACTCTTCAACCAGATTCTACTAAAGATTTCCCAGGCTTTATTGCGAACATACGCAACACTTTTAATAGATGGGTAGAACTAGCTGGGGTGAATAAATCTTATGACAAACTAGTGGATTTACTACTCAGGGATAAAGTATTATCTTCTGTTAGTCCACAATTGTTTTCTTTCTCGCAAGAATGCAAACCTCCTACCATTGCGGATCTTGAGAAGTTAGTAATAAATTATTGCACCGCACATCCTAACGTCAGTTTAGGTAATTCAAATCTCAGAGAACCATTACCTGTAGCATCTATCATGTCATACCATGGGTATAACAAACAAAAAACACCCAGCCTAAATAGAAATAATTATGGCAGAAGATATAATGATAGTTATAATCAGGGGCAAAATCATTATGACAACTATAATAATTTTAACCGAGGTAGACAGCAGTTTAGAAATCAGGTACCTCAGTTTAAACATAAAGATAATTTTCAACAAAAATCAGGTTGGAATAAATTTGCTACTGACAAGGATAATAATAATTGTAACACTTGGCATAAGAAGAATGACAATTTTAAACCAAGACATAAAAGTTATAACAGTAGAGGCAGTAACAATAACTATTCAGGTGTGCAAGACAGACAACGCTCCACCTCAAGAAATCATCATAGGTTTACACATAATACAGGGGCAGCATTGACCACTAATGCATCGCCATGCGATAACAATAATGATATTCCAACACATTCATCATCTGCATACTATGTTGTTGATAATAATGTGGCAAATACTTGTCCACAATGCCATGCTATTTTTCAGAATCCAGTCCAAACGCCTATACAAGTTACACAGCCTAATCCTGCTATTTGTCTCACAGCGAACGATGGTACAGGGACATTGATTTTTAATAAGGGAATATTTGAAGGACACATTATTTCTGTTTTAAGGGATTCCGGATCTACCACCATTGGTATCCATCAATCCTTAGTACATCCTCGTCATGTTACTAGAGAGTGTGTACGCTGCATTACTTTCGGTGGGACGATTGAGTATTATCCCACGGCAATTATAGATGTTCATACACCATTTTTTTCAGGGAGAGTAAAAGTATGTCTGCTTCAGAATCCTGTTGCTGATTTGACAGTCGGACGCATACATGGCAGCAAAGACTGTACGTCTGAGGAAATCTCAGAATGGGAAAGGCAAAACTTATATACAGCACAGGCTCATGAATTGAAGAAGAATACTGCAGTTACCCAGATAATGGTCAACACTGACAAGGAACCTGAACCTATGATCGAGAGAGAGTCTTTTGCACTCAAGCAAAAAGAAGATAAATCTTAAAAAAAAAATTTTGCATTAGTTAATAAATATGATGATATTTCTGTCAACAATAAGGTTAAGCATTGGTTTACTATAAAAAATGGTATTTTACTTCGTAACAGTATGGAACAGAATAAGGTGAAACAAAAAGTAATAGTTCCATCCTCTTTTAGAACATACATACTACGACACGCACATGACTCTCAATGCGCGGGTTATATGGGCTACACTCGCACACGCATGTTGTCATCCTTTTTCTGGCCAGGAATATCACGAGACGTATCTTTATATGTACGTTCCTGTGTGATATGCCAGGAAGTTAAGTCTCGTGGAGCATTCCATAATGCTCCCATTCAGGCTTACGATATATAAGTTCGACCATTTGATAAGATGGCAATAGACATTATTGGTCCTTTGCTACCAACTGCATGGGGTCATAGGTACATATTAACATGCATCGACCTATGCACTCGATGGCATGAGGCTATACCTCTTAAAAATATTACAACATCTGATATAGCTGATGCTTTGTTATTGATATTTTCTAGGATTGGTTTTCCAAATAAATTACTCTCAGATCATGGTCCTCAATTTGTGTCTGAGACAATGAAAGAGGTTATGAAGACACTTAACATAGGAAGAAGTCTCAGTAGTGTCTATCATCCAATGAGTAATGGTTCAGTTGAGAGGCTCAACCGCACCATTAAATAACTGTTACATAAAGTTACAGTAAATAATCCTGTCACAGGGTTATCCCGAAGGGTAACCAAAGAGAGTTATCTGTGTGGTGCCGGCTTTGTCAATGGCTCAGATTTGCCTGGCAACCCGTTGGAAATAGGCAGCAGGAGTGAAGAAGGCGAATGTAAGACTCTGGGATATATTCCCCGCAGACAGTCCCAGTGATTCTGGATCTCGTGACACTATAACTCCTACCACTCTATCCCCCTCTCTATATTATAATGCTAACGAGCCCCCACCTCCCCTATTACACTGAGTGAACAGAAGAGGAAGAAAGGAAGAAATTTATGTCTCTTTTGCACACTTTCTTTCCTTCTCTCTATATATAATTAACGTGTGTTGGTAAATTACACACAACTACAACATTTATTGAATTACTGAAAGATAACAACATTCAAGTACACTAATACAAATGCAACTAGGAATGACATTAACTATCCCTGTGAAGAAAGATACTAGTTAATGCAAATTACACAAATGAATCGTAAATCTATGCTATGGGATGGTAATGATGAAATGTAAGCAACTCCTAAATACTAACAAAAAGGATATCTTGTTTCGGGTCTCTGACTGACTGTAAATACAACTCTGGGTATTTGTATACACTGGACAAGTCTTTGTCTGCATTCAATACTACTGGACGGTCCACTTAATGTCGTTAGGTGTCGATGGCCTGTTCTTTTGTTATTCACAAAGCGAGTGTTGACATTGCCACGCGCGTCTGAGGTGGCTTGTCCCTAGGTTGTGTTGAAGCAATGTTATGCGGTGGGGACTTCGTCTGATATGCAGATGTCCATGTGTGGTGAAGATTTTTTCCTCAGGTGGTGATGATGGTGAAATCTGGTATATAGTTGAATTTGTTTGCACATCAGTTTTACGGGGAGAATCTGTCCATTACTGCAGGTAATTTAGGATCTCGATAAATTTTGTAGGCACTGGGTTTACAAAATCGTCCGTCTACTCTTGCCACTTCTGGTCAAGATTTCTCAAAGGCACTTGTTGTAATGACAATCGTCCGTAGGCTACTGCCACTTCAGATCATTAATTCACGTAGACAGCTCTTTAGTAATGCATCCCTTATTCTAGGTAATTGCGGATTACTTTTCTGTGTGGGTGATTGTTTAGTAGAAAGTCCCTTCGCCGCCTGGCAAGTTCTTTTCTAAAATCCCCGTTGTTTGTTGGTAGGTTTGTTGCCGTTAAATATCTGTGAGATGCGTGTCGTCGCAGTATTTCTGTTTGGCCCTACTCATTTAGCTTGTCCCGTAATTAACGCCAACAACGTAGTAGACGAAGGCTGAATTATCTCAAATGGTCCCTGTCTCTACCACTGTGATGGATAAAATAATGAACCCTTTGTAAGTAACCCGTAAACTATGTTACGCCTGTCGTGTGTCTTGTATGTGAAATCTTATCACTACAATGAATGGCTGCGCGGTGTTTACTGCACGGTTAACATGTAATGTAAGAGGCAAAATAAAAGTGTCTTGTATTTACTTCGTTATAGTTCGTGGAAACTGTGCAATTTTATAAATATGATAATTCTCTGTATGGTGTTTATTGCAACCTGTACTTATGAGTATGAAATATAATATTATAATAAACGTGAATGGTATTTACATTGTTATATTTATGGAAAATATGTATATATTATCTGACTGAGCTTAAGATATAATAATGATAAGGTACAAACTATATTACACTAACCTTGGTGTCCATATCAAGAATTTCACTGACACACGTCTTGATTCTTTCTTGTGAAATCTAGAACCCACGTATGTTGGCAGACTGCTTCTCTTGCAATGCCGAGCGATAAATTTCGTTTGGTTATATATCGTCTGAATCTCCGTTGGCGATTTTTCGGGTTCGCTTCTGGTGTCATGTGAAATTTCGTTTGTTTTCCTTTAGTCAGACATTCAGTCCTCATTACTGTGTAAAATTTCTGTAATGTGTTGCTATTATCGTTTTCTTGTTTTTCCTCTCCCAGACAATCTGTCTGCGTCGTCTTTTGAGTGTCTTGTGCAGTGTTGTTCCTCTCGTTATAATTTCGTATTCTCACTCCTTTCATGTTGTTATTTATTCGTTCATATTGATTTTCGCCCCGACTTTGTGTCTCCGTTACTTCAATATTATCCGTGAAGTCCGACTGACCACCTTTATGTTGTGTTACAAGCCGAAATAATATTTGTAGATTACTGGCCTTGTGTAAACACACCCGAGACTTAGGGTCGATTACCGCGATAGTCTGTTGACCTAATGTCTCCTTGTTGTGAAAGCCTTTCAGGTGAATGTTGTTGCGTTTACAGGGCTCATGCCGAGCGCTGTCTATTGTTATGTAAACATTCCTTGTAAAATTGGTGGATGTCCCATGACTGTTGACAAACGATGTCTGTGCAGACAATGAGTACAGACAACCAACTGCCTTCTCATTCAGTGAGAAATTTACCGACAAAATATTGGCAATCGGTCTTAGGAATTGAAATGCCGACTTACTCGCGTCCCGTGACAAATCCTCAAGACTGGGACAGAGCTATTCCAGCTGTTTTGTTTGCGTACCGGGAGATTCCGCATGAACAAACCGGTTTCTCTCCATTCGAGTTAGTGTTTGGTGCTCTGCCAAGAGGTCCAATGGGGCTTATTAAAGACTTACTACTCGACTCTAAGATGACTCAGGACACACAGTCATCTTATGAATACGTGATTAACTTACGTAAACAAATTACAGAGGCTTGTCAAATGGCTACAGCTTCATCAGAGGCTGCAAAAGATAAAGCCAGACAATTCCAAAATAAAAATAGACGACTACGCCAGTTATTTCCTGGTGACGAAGCTTTCGTGCTACTTCCACGAAAGGATAATAAATTGTTAATCGCTTGGAATGGTCCTTATAAGGTAATAGACATAATTTCTGACGTCGACTATATCTTAGACATTAAGGGTCAGAAAAAAATTTACCATATAAACATGTTGAAAAAATTCTTTACTCGTCCACTACATCTGCAATCTATTTTTCACGACCTAGACGAGAAAGCAATTGATTCTTATCAATATTCTAGTCTTTCTGTGATTCAGGAGGAGGAATCATCTTTCTATGAGGTTAAAATGTTTTTTCCTATTCCGGAATTACAATCTTCCGAATCTTAGAGGGATGTTAATATTTCATCTTCACTTACTTCACAGGAAAATGAATCTATTACTAAACTTTTAGAGACTTACTCTGATGTTCTGACAGATATACCAGGTCGGACTTCAGTAATCTCGCATGACATTATACATAAGGACAGTACACCAATAAGACTCCGTCCTTATTCAGTACCTATTCATTTTCAAGAGAAAACATCTCAAGAACTTAGACAGATGTTAGAATTAGGAATTATCGAACATAGTAACTCTCCATTCGCTTCACCTCTAGTTATTGTGAGGAAAAAGGATAATAATATACGACTATGTGTAGACTATAGGAAACTTAACGCTCAAACTATACCAGACAGCGAACCTCATCTGCTTATTGACGAGCTGCATACTCGTCTTTCGTCAGCAAAATATTTCACGAAAATTGACTTAACTAAGGGATATTGGCAGATTCCCTTGACTGAGCAAGCAAAATACTACACTGCATTTTCGACTCCACAAGGTCTATACCAGTGGAATGTCATGCCTTTTTGGCTAATGAACGCTCCTGCCACGTTCATTCGCATGATGCGAAAAATTTTAGCTTGCAGATCAGACATCATCACGTATATCGATGATATTTGTCTGTTCAGTTCGTCTTTTGATGAACATTTCATGGGTTTAAGTTTATTATTAGATATTTTAAGAACTAATAACTTAACTGCCAGACCAACTAAAATGCAAATAGGGTGTCATGAAATAACATTTCTAGGATATATCATAGGGGCTGGACAGATACAAACTATTCCTGAAAATGTTTCGAAGATTTTAAAGCTTTCAGTTCCACAAACAAAAAAACAAGTTAGGAGCTTACTGGGTCTGGTCCAGTATTATAGTAGGTTTATTCCCAACTTGTCATCTCTTATGGCTGTCTTGTCTTCGTTATTGAAGAAAGATATGCCGACAAAAATAAAGTGGACAACTAACTGCGACACGACTTTTAATAAAATTTTATCGCTTTTCTCAAGGCCACCTATTCTAAGGTTGCCAGATATTTAAAAAAAATTTATACTCCGAACAAATGCGAGCAACTATGGACTGGGAGGTACTCTGTTACAAGAACATGACGGCGTACTTCACCCAACTCTCTATATATCGAGAAAACTTACCGAGGCCGAACGTCAATATGCAGTTATAGACAAAGAACTCCTAGGCGTCATCTGGGCCATACAAAAGTTAGAGAAATTCCTACTCGGATCACCATTTGTCATTCAGACTGACGCGAAAGCTGTAGCTTCACTAAAAAAGCTAACCATAAGAACGACAAGCTTGCGCGATATTCCATATTATTACAGCCGTATAATTTCACTATCGAGGCCATCCCAGGCCATGAGAACGTCGTTGCTGATACGTTATCACGCAATCCAGTGTCACCAAACGATGCAAAAGAATAATTCAATGAACTCAAGAGAAAATGGAAATTTACTGAATTCTATTCAATCGACTACAATGTCACAACGGATAATGAACAAACACTTCGAGTCGGTCATATACGAAAATGATTTCTTTAAACACTTTCGAAGTCAACGAATTGACAGTTTCCTAGGTCAAATAATTTATCAAAGAAAAATTCTACATATGTTCTACAATGTTGACATTCCGTTACATATAAACACATTACATTAGCGACTTTGCTGGAATGTTCACGGACTTTGGTTAGTGTCCTGACATAACACAAGCGACTTAAAACATTATTCGATTACAAGTACAATTCGAGAACATTGTTCATTCAAATTTCAAGATGAAAATATGATCGAAACGACTTACAGAGGTATTTTCAACTACGTTCGTTGGAAATAAGGATCAAGTAGGACTACTTGGATTATGGTTCATGGAAAATTTCAAAATAAGGACATCGTATTCCTTGTAATAGACATTATTGATTTCAAAGACTTATAATAGTGAAATAAACTGAACAGAAACAACATTTATACGTACAGTATCACACACTTAGATAATATTGCAATTTTAATTTATCTTTGGTTTATTATGTGCATTGATGAACTTACGTTAGTATATTATTAATAATATATATAATGGTAAATATTACACTTTAATAATGATAGATTAATTTAATTACATCTACGTACATATTCATTCTTTACGCACACAGATGTTACTCTATTCGATTAACTTACTATTACTTTCTTTTCATACAGTCTTAACTTTCCTTACTTTTTCTGTTAGTTCCTTACTTTCTTTAGCTATGAAGCTATACTTACGTTATGTAAAACCTTTCACACACTACAGTTAGTTAATCTTATAGTTTATTAGTTTAGAAGGGAGCCGCGCTAGCGTAGTGATTACCACACCGCTCTGGCGACCTGGTGATACAGGATCAAACCCGGCCGACGGCATTTGAGGATTTTTCGTCGACCGGGATTTGGACTGGATTAACTCGAGACCTGGCGAGGACATATGAAGGAGTGTCGTCGACCAGGGACTGGCGCTCCTGAGCCGACCCAGCTCTAATGGGTACCTCCGAAATCGGCGAGTATCTGCCTGAATGGCGAGGGACACGTGTCTCTGTACAAGAAAAAAAGGGATACTCACATAAAATCAATGTCAGGTTAGACATTAATAATAACCTGAGATTTCGCCTCGAGTATTAGTGGGCGTACAAAAAAAAAAAATTAGTTTAGATTATAATATTCATTAATATGGAAGGATATGTCACAATCTTAGGATACTATTTTAGTTAGAGACATAATTATTTAGCTGTTAGTCGACACTCTGACATTTGACATCTTTATTTCTTAACTGGACATAATTTTGTGGTTGTTGACATGAACTCAAGTTGACTACACCCTTTGACGATATTACGTGATACGTGGGTCGATAATCTCGTAAATTTTTACTTTCTCTTAAAAATAATTATGAAAAAAAAAAAATCTATGAGATAGATTTTTTTAAACCCCGTCGGCCAGGTGAATGTTACGAGAGGATTTAGGATTGTAGCCATTAGGGTAGTGAGATCTAGATTTAAAGTTAGTTGCGCATTTTGGTTTTTTAAGACGCTATTAATTTATATGATGTTTTCGCGGATTCTTGGTTTTGAACGCGAAAGGTTATAAGTTGCCTAGTTTTAGGATGACGTGTCACGTTGATAAGCTACGACGTGACGACCTTGTAATTGTACCCTTTTTGTATTGATCGTGGTCCTTGACGGACGCGGTTGTTGGAAGTCTCCCAAGATAATGACAGTTATATGAAGGAATTTATTATATATGGCGCCTATTATTATTGGATTCCTTGAAGTGGAATATACTTCAATTGGATAGAATATTATTGGATACGAATTTTGACGTCTCAGTTAATGAAGTGGTAAATATACTAGGACGACTACAATGAGGTAAACTCAGGAGACGTTTGGTAGGATGTATTTGTTGAT